>NC_061168.1:852316-986997 GCF_022113875.1 Hydra vulgaris | reverse complement strand
ATTTGACATTAACACTCGTGAAGTAGTTGTATTTCGTAAAACGGGGTTGTCAGCATTAAAAAAATTTTGTGGAATTTTGAATATGCATTCGTCTAGGAATAAAAATAGTTGTAATGATACATTGCACATACTGTCAGATGTTTATCAAAGTTTAGCTGATAAAAGCATGAATCATGCAGCTGAAGAACTACAATCTAAAGATATTATATGTGGGTTTGATGGATCATGGCAAAAACGTGGATTTACCACAAACAATCGAGTAATTACAGCTGTTGTAGTACAAAATGGCAAATGTGTTGACTATGAAATAGAAAAGAAAACTTGTAAGTTGTGTTTAATAAGGAACTTAAAGAAATACACACATCTTTAAGAATACATTGAATTTTATTCCTTACATTATCAAAAATGTAAAATCAGTCATACTGGTTCAGCTTCTTCTACGGAATCAAGTGGTGTAATAAAAATATTTTTGCGTTCTGAAAAAAAAACAATTTAAAATATACAACATTTTTGGTGATGGAAATAGCAGTTCATATGTTAGTATTGTTAGTCTAAAACTTTATGGAGATATAATAAAAAATAAGCAGAATGCATTGGACATATTCAAAAACATGTTGATACTCGCCTAAGAAATTTAAAAAAAAAGAAGTAACGAAATTTTATGTGATGGGAAAAATTTATTATATTTAATGGAAAAAACCTCGGCGAGAGCTCTGGCTTAAGCTTTCGTTTCCTGCCGAGGTTTGTATGTAGGAACTAATGCTGATTCAGATGTGTGGTGTAATGGAACCTTGAAAAATTTGTATAGACATCGAAAAAAAGCTATTGATATGTCTCAAACATGTAGTGTATATAAGGTGTATAATATGTGTGACCATTTGTGTTTTTATATTTTACATAAAAAATAAATTCAGTCAAAAGCAACAAATAACATAAACTTAAATTCCTTAAGTGTGAATAAGTATTAAACTTTGTTTCAATGTTTTGTGTGTTCATGATTGAATTACTAAATTATTTAAATTTCATTAGAACTTATTCAGCACATGCTTAATTTTAGCTATGTAGTAATAGATGCACTTGATATAAATACTGTTTTACGCATTTAAAAGCGTTCTTCAAAGTCTAAAAGTCAACCAAACAGCGAATCCTAATATGATGTTGTGGTTGAGGATATTTTAGTTTTAGGTTTTATGACAACAACCGAAAAATAATATGAGCTGGAGGAAAAATTGAAAAATGAATCTTTTGTCAAAAACATGCCCAGCCAACATTGACAAACGAGTATCATATGGTTTTTGTCTAGACTTACGGAAACGGGATTTTGACGGGTGAGTGTTTTGGTTTCCAGACGGTTCCCATATGGTAATAAAATCAGGCATATTTGCTCGTTTGGATTTTATCTAATTTTTATCAGGGCCAAAAAATTTTAGGATTTGACTGGTTTCCCATAAGATTCCCAAAAGGTTTAAAGTGATGATTAAAAAAGTTATAATAAAACTAACTCGATGGTTGTCATTTCTAATTCGTATTTTGCGTGAATTAAAGTTAAAAATTTAACTTTTATGCATTATATTTTTTGTATACATTATATTGATATTTTAGTTAAAGAGAATTTTTTTTTTTTGATGTATTTTTTCATTGAGAAACTCCATTAAAAAGACGTTTTAAAAGTTTTTTATTACCATTATAAAAGAATTTTTTAATATTTTTTAAAAATAAATTTACAAAGTTTTTTGTTAAATATATGTTCCATATTTATAAAGTTCTTTATTAAACATATGTTCCAGGAACTATTAAACATGTTGTAAATATTCCATTGAGACGCTGTTTGCATTTTTAAAATGATCAAAATATAAAGTTTTGTTTCTTCTAATGATTGAAATAACTGGTTTGAATTTAATCAAAATATTGATTTAGTCAGAAACATTTAAAAAGAGCAAACAGGCGCATTTAATGTGCTGCATAAGTTATATTTATGGAATTAAAAACTTTTAAACTGTTTTTACAGATCCACATTTTTCCATTGATTTTTTTATATTTTATGCAAACAAAATGACTGATGTAAACGAAGTTTACCCACCGTCAGATATAAATATAAATATAATCAGATATACAGATGTAATTAGGTGTTTAAATGCAAAAAAATGGCTTTATTGTTATGCATCAACCTCATTTTTAAATCATTGATGTTTTTTGACTTTGATTTAAAATAGTACACTTGTAATATAAACAGTAATTTCATAATAGTAGTTAGGAAATGCCGATTCTGGCTCATTTTTATTATCATTTCTCCCTCACTTTCATTTTCAACCATATTTTCAACCATATATTTTAAAAAATATAGGGTTCATTTCTAACCATGATGTGAATAATTATTACAACTAAGAAATAATTTTTCAAATTTATATAAATTTTAAAAAATTGAATTTTTTAAAATCAGAGTCAATTTCATTTCTTGTAGAAAAATGGCGTCACAGGTCACGTGATTTTCTTGCTTCTTATTTTTCTTTATATCCTATTGAATGTAAATATTCAAGTACTTGACGATGACTAAACTTTATGCCATTAATAAATGTATCTGATGAATCTTCATAACTTAATAAATGTATATTTTTTACAGCATTATTAAATATATCTTCTAAACTTATATAACCTAATGAATGTAAATATTTGAGTACTTCAAGACGTCCATATTTTAAAGCATTATTAATTACATCTTCTGAAACTTTATAACCTAATGAATGTAAATATTCAAGTACTTCATGGCGTTCATATTTTACAGCAATATTAATTGTCTCTTCTGTTGCTTTATATCCTAATGAATGTAAATATTTCACTACTTCAAGGTGTCTATTTTTTGCAGCATTATCTATTGCTGCTTCTGTTCCTCTATATCTTATAGAATGTAAATATTTCACTACTTCAAGGTGTCCATTTTTTGCAGCATCATCTATTGCTGCTTCTGTTCCTCTATATCTTATAGAATGTAAATATTTCACAACTTCAAGGCGTCCATTTTCTGCAGCATCATCTATTGCTGCTTCTGTTCCTCTATATCTTATAGAATGTAAATATTTCACTACTTCAAGGTGTCCATTTTCTGAAGCATAATCTATTACTTCTTCCGTTCCTCTATATCCTACAGAATGTAAATATTTCACTACTTCAAGATGCCCATTTTCTGCAGCACAATTAGTTGTCCATTCATTTCCTCTATACCCTAATTCATGTAAATATTTTAGTACTTCAAGGTTACCATTCATTATAGCATTTTTTATTGCTTCTTCTGTTCCTCTATACTCTAATTCATGTGAATATTTTAGTAATTCAAGGTTACCATTCATTGCAGCATCATCTATTGCTGCTTCTGTTCCTCTATATCCTATAGAACGTAAATATTTCACTACTTCAAGATGTTCTTTATAACCTAATTGAATTAATAATTTAATTAAATCAATTCTTCTTATACTTGCAGCAAAGTCAACTTTATTTCCTCCCTCATACCCATACTTTTTTAATATTGAAGTAATATAATATACCTGAGTTGAAAGTTTTATAAAAAATTTATTATTCTCAAAATTATTTTCTAATTCCATTCTTTTTATATATACAAGAAAATTATTTAACTCATTTTCAATTTATTTTATTTTTTACAAAAATAAAATAATAAAAGATTGTTAATTCTGTGTAGTCTCATAATCAAATACAACAACCTCATCTTCATCATCTTCATTAACATATTCAGTAGTTTCTGTAATTTCAGTAGTTACTGTAGTAACTGTAGTAACTTCTTCTTCATCTTCATCATCTTCATATTCTTCAGTCATTTCAATATCATCTTCATCAAAATATTCAGTAGTTTCTGTAATTTCAGTAACTTCAGTAGTAGTAACTGTAGTAACTTCAGAATCTTCAGTCATTTCAATATCATGAGTATTAATAATATTTAATTTTTCTTCTATCAATCTTAATCTTTCATCTATTAATTTTAATAATTCTTCAAGTTTATTTTCCATTCTTTTTATATACATAAGAAATTTATTTAAATCATTTTTAATTTTTTTGATTTAAAATATTTTTACAAATAATAAAAATAAAAATGAATGATGATGAGATTAATGAAATATCTGAATTTCAAAAAGAATTTAAACTTTCTGAAGAAATATTAAAATTTGAATTTGAAGAATCAGATTCTGAAGATGACACTTATTATACATCTGATGAAGCTACTTATTTTACATCTGATGATGAAGATGAAGTTAAAGAAAAACCTATAATTCCAATTCCTTTAAAAACAGTTCAAATCATGGAACTGCATAAAGATAAGCTGAAATGGATTAATTATGTTCCAACTTATAATGTTATTAATGATGATTATCCTGCTATAGATAATACTTCTTTTAAAAAACATTACAAAAAAAGAAAATTTAGTTTTGAAAAACCATTTAATGTAGATATTAATTTTACTGAAGATGGAAAACCTTCAACAATTCATTTTGTGGAGAAACTACCCATTTTCTGTAAAAATAATTTAAATGATAATTTCTGCCCTTTTGGAAGAAAATGTAAATACAATCATGATATTCCTTATTGTAATACTGTAAAGGAAAGACTAATACGCACTAAATTTTCATGTCAATATAGGCATATTCATATTTGCTATGATTATCCTAAATGTAGGAATAAAGAGTGTGTATTATTTCATCCTAAAAAGTCAGAATTATCTAAATTAAGAAAAGCTAAAACTAAATTATGCAAATATATTCTTGATAAAAAAGAATGTAAAAATATAAATTGCAAATATGCTCATTCTAAAAAAGAAATTGAAGAAAATGTAGAAATTTGTCATTATACTCCATGTAAATTAGTAGAGAGTAAATTAAATAAAAATAAAAAAGGAGAAATAGAAACAATATATAAAAATAACAGTGATAAAACATGTTATTTTTTACATCAAGGTGAAAGAATTTTAAATTATATTGTTAGAACTTTAAAAAAACGAAAAAATATCATACTTTAAAAGTATTATATTTATAGTGATCTAAAAAAATCTTTACATTTATAAAAGTGTATAAAAGAAGAATGTTTTTAGATTATGAAAAGCATGAAAAATATACAATAACTTTTAATATTAATTCAGATTTAGAACATAGAGCAATAAATGATAGACATATTAAAGTATTTGCACAAGAAAATTTTACAGTAAAATCAAATTCATATAATAGTATTTCTTTAATGTGTGGAGTTAAAATAGATAAAGGACATGTAATTCACTTGCAGAAAATTATAAACCAACACTAATTTTACTAAATTCTGTTGTAATAGAGTCTACTGATGATATTAAAATAACTTTATATAATAACGATAAAAAAGATATAAACATTAAAAAAGGAGATTTGTTATGCTGTATTTCATCTTATAATGGTGTTTTTAATACAAATCATATATCACATAGAGCTGCTTTAGAACCTTATAAAAAAGTAGAAGCTAGATCACAAAGTGATAAAGAATCTGTAAAATCTATATTATCTAGTATAGGAGAAATAATTAAAGAAACTATATGTGATGAAGAAAAACCTAGTATAGATAAATCTGACAAAGCTCTATTTGATTTTGGTAAAAAGTGATTTAAAACAAACTTTTCTTTATAGAAAAAAGAAATGCAATGTAATAATGAATGTAAACAGCTTTATCCAGATCTTAACCAGTTTTCAGAAAATCCATCTGCACCACCACTATCTGATCAGAACTTTAGATTAGTTAAAATAAATGAAATTCTAAATAAGTTATAATGTGAAAGAAATAGAAGAGAGATCTTAAGTAAGAAATATCACAAAGCTTTAAGAATAGTTTCAGCTATTGATAATACATTAATAGGTAGCACAATGACACTTGGAGCTGTTGGTATTGGTTTTTTAACAACAATAGTTGGATCACCAGTAGCTATTGGATGTGAAATTGCAGCATTAGGTATGGGTGTATTATCATTAATAGGATCACAAGCTATTAAAAAATTAACAATAAAAGCAGAAAAGCATGAAAAGATTAAAGTACTAGCTGATGCAAAACTAAATACAATAAGTAGTCTTATTTCTAAAGCTATATCAGATCAATATATTGATGATGCAGAGTTTAATATGATACTTTCAGAACTAGAAAAGTTTCAAGCTATGGCTGAACAAATTAGAACAAAATCTAAGAAAGATATAGATGAGCAGACTAAAGAGTCAATATTTAATAAAGGAATAGAAAAAGGCAAAAGTGATGTCATTGAAGTGCTAAATATGAGATTTAACAAAAATCAGAATATAGGAGTGATGAATAATACTCTTAAGAATTAAAAACATATATTATGTATTACTTGAACATATATTATGTATTACTTGAACATATATTATGTTGATTTAGATCTTTTTAGGGATCTGAGGATAATAGAGTGATTTAAAAAAAATTATTGCATATATAAAAATGTATGCAAAAGCTACAGATATTGATACAAGATTAAAAATAGCAAAAGAACTTGAGGGGCTAAAGAAAAGTGTATATCAAGATTCTATTAATGAAAAGTTAGGTTATGATGCTTTACAGACTAACTTGGAAAAATTGTACAAACCAATAATAGATAGCCAATCTGGAATAAAAGAAGGTATATCTAAATTAGAAAATAAAGCTAATCAAATAGCTAGTACTTTTTCAAGCTATCCTGCTTTACTAGATTCTGAAACTAAAGCAATCATGCCACCTGAAGTTGTAGATAAAATGTCGTTAGGACCTATCGCAACAGAATATTTAAAGTTGTATACTACTAAAAATAGTAAAAAAGTATCAGATGACATATTTGGTACACATTACAATGAAGGTGATAAAAAATTTTACATTGGTAAAAAACCAATAACTATTGAAGGTGATGATATAACTATTGAAGGTAAAAAATACATTGGCACACCTGGTCTTTGGGAGATCATAGTAAAATCTCATCCTGTTAGATATACTAACGATGATCGTAATAAGTATAAAGAAATTTTAGATCAAACAGATGCAATTCGTTCTAATTTAAATTTAGCTAAACCAAAATCATCTAGAAGTTATAAGTACACTAATGTAATAAAACCTATTTGGGAAGAGATGATTGGAAAGTCTGGAAAAGGAGTTGTCATTCTTCCTAGTGATCCAAATGCACTATTTGAGATGCTTAAATTACGCTTAGCTGGTTTACAAGCAGGAAATACTAAAACAAGAAATTAGATTGATGCTATTTAAGATGAGTTGTTACGACAGGGTCAAATAGATGATGATGACTATAAAGCATTACAGAAAGCAATAACTTAAAATGAATTAAAAAAATTATTTTATATATAAAAATGACAAAATACTATGATACTCTTATCAATCTTTCAGATAGTCAGAAAGAAAAAATTAAAAAAGCAATTGAATCTGATACTAATGCTAGTATAAAACTATCATATGAAGATTTAAATGGTGAACACAAAATAGCTTTAACAGAGTCACAAAGAAACAGAATGAAAGCAGCCTATTTAAAAAATAAGGGTATAACACTTTCACTGAGTAGAGCACAACTTAAACATAATGCTAAAAAAAATGGTGGATTTCTACCTCTACTAGGATTAATTGGAAGTGTAATTGCATCAAAAGTTGTTCCGGCTATAGCAACAGGATTATTGACTGGAACAGCTGCAGCTGCTGGAAGTACTATAGTTAATAAAATTGCTGGAAATGGTATTATTTATGGAAAAAAGAATGGTTATGGATTTAAAATTAGAAAAGTAGGAAAAGGAGTATTTTTAAACCCATGGAATGGTAGTTATAATTATTTAGATGGATATTATTCTAAAAATGGAAATGAATATTCATCAGTAGGTAGAGGATTGTTATTAGGAGAAAATTCTCCATTTAAGAATATACCATTATTAGGTCTTCTTCTTTAGGAACTAGGTCTTCATAAAAAATATATATTTTTAAAAAAATATATATTTATCGATTCCACAACGAAGTTGAATAATAAAATAAATCTAATCCACTTCTATACTTTCCATTTAATAAATCAGAAGATAAATCTATAACAACAAATCCATGCTTTTTTGACCAAGCTTCATTACAAAACTTTTTAAACTCATCTAATTTCATATCATTTGAAACATGGTCATTATAAATATGATTTACATTTTTAGAATCTTGTTTAAACAAGCATATAAAATTTGGATTTTCTCTTATCGTTCTCCTAGGCAACTCAAAATAATTTTGTGCCAAGTAGAAACAATCTACATTGCTATGTCTTCCTCTTATATAGTACTTTTCACACTTGTTTTGTTTTGTTAATTGTAAATCATCAAATATCATTAAATTATTTTTAATAGAGTTAAGACTTTCAGGTTCTGGTACATCCTCTGCTGTTTCGTAAAATTGACACTCTATATCTGTTTTATCTTTTAAATCTCTTGTAATGTTTTTAATAATAAACTCTGGACTTACATTGTTTTTATTTATTTGATCTTGCAACTCAAATAGTTTAAGAATAACTTCTTTTGGTAATTTATTTTCAAAAGAATTTTTTAATATTTTGTATTCAGGTTGAAAAAGTGACTTTCCAAAAACTTGTAAATTATTATAGTCTAACCAACCAGGTCTTAAGAGCAAGTATAATAATAATGTTGTTTTTCCACAACCTGATTTTCCAACAATAATACCTCTTATACTTTTAGGTAATAACTCATTATTATGGCGTTTACTTTTATTTACATTCCATGATAAATCTATAATATCCATTTTTTATTTATGAAAAGTATTTTTTAAATAGATTTGTGTTAAATAAATTAAAATACATATATAAAAAATGTACTGCGTTAAATGTAAAAACAAAACAGATACACTCAACTTACAACATGCTGTGAGTAAAAACAAAAGAAATATGATATGTGGAAATTGTGCAATCTGTGGAACAAGAAAATGTCAATTTACAAAAGGAAAAAAAGGAGGTGATTTGGTAGAATCTATTAATAAATTTACAAGTAATAGAAAATTACCTTTGCAAAAGTTTCCACGTGAAATGCATATACCAGGTATGAACTTAGCAGGACCTGGTACTAATTTAGATGAAAGATTAATTTCTACTGAGATGCCTAAAGAATGGAGTATGCCTGTAGATAGAGTTGATAAAACAGCTTATATTCATGACCTTGCTTATAAGCATTATACAGACAAAGAGCATAGAAATTTAGCTGATAAAATGATGCTTGAACAAATGGATGCTATACCTAATCCTACACCTCGTGAAAAATTAGAAAGAAAGATTATAAAACCTATCATATCTGCTAAAGTAAGGTTTGGTATGGGAAATAAAGAGTCAATGAGTATTAAAGAATTATGTCAAAAAAACTGCAAGTGCTCAACAAAAAAGCAAAAAACTTGAAGTGGACTGATGCACTTGCAAATGAACTTCATAAACCTGTAATAAAACATTTTAGAAAAAGAAAAGTAATTGCAAATGGAATAGATGAAATATGGGCTGCTGATTTAGTTGACATGCAAGCTTATTCTAAATTTAATAATGGTATAAAATACTTATTAATGGTTATTGATATATTTTCAAAGTATGGATGGATAATTCCATTGAAAAGTAAGACAGGAATTGAAGTTGCTGATGCATTTAATAAAAGATTTAAAAATAGAAAGTGTGCTAAATTATGGGTAGATAAAGGTTTGGAATTTTATAACAAGCATGTTAAAGCATTAGGTGTTCATCTCTATTCAACTGAAAATGAAGAAAAAAGCTGTGTAGTTGAACGATGGAATAGAACAATGAAAGAAAAAATGTTTAAATACTTTTCTGCTAATTCTACTAGAAAATACATTGATGTTTTAGATGAAATGGTAAAACAATACAACAACACAAAGCATTCTTCAATTAAAATGACTCCAGTTGAAGCAAGCAATAAAAAGAATGAAAATAAAGTTTGGTTAAATTTAAATAGTAAAGTAAGATCTGAACATAACAAGCTTAAGTTTACAATAGGTGATAAAGTAAGAATAATTAAAAAGAAAGAATTATTTGAAAAAGGGTATACACCAAGATGGACTGAAGAAGTATTTACAGTATCACAAGTTCAGTACACAGATCCACCTACTTATAAAATAACTGATTACAATAATGAAGAAATACAAGGTACTTTTTATGAACAAGAACTGCAAAAAACAAGTCAAGAGATATTTAGAATTGAAAAGGTTATTCGTAAACAAGGAAATAAATCATTTGTAAAGTGGTATGGGTATCCTGATACTTTTAACTCATGGGTTGATAATACAGAATTGAAAAATATTTAGATCCCTTTGGGATCCAGATTCACAGAGTGAATTAAATAATTTTTTTACTATTAAAAAAAAATGAACAACTCAAATGTAAATGTGAATATATGTGTAACAGCTACTTCTGGTAATGCTAGTACAAATACTACTGTAACAACAACAACTTCGAATTACAACTCTAGCAAATGATGTAAGATAAAATTTATATATTTTTACAAGAAAATTAAAATAATTTTTTAAAATGAGTTAAATAATTTTCTTTTATATATAAAAAAGAATGTCATATGTAGATATTGAAAATTTTGATGAGGCAAATTTATATGTAAAAGAAATAAAAAAATTTAATAAACCTGTTCAATATCAAAAAATAGTAATTGAATACAAATACTCTAACTTTTCAGAACCTTTAAGAGTAAAAACTCCAAAATCGTTATCATATGGAGTTTGTGAAAATAGAGACATGAAAACAAAAGAACTTACAGGATACTCAATTCCTTTTGTATGTGAAAATGATATATTTATCTCAATTATTGAAGCTATTGAAAAATTTTGTAGAAATAAAGTTATTGAAAATGAAGCAACGTTAAAAAAAGGGGGTATGAAAAGCTTAAATATTAACAACTTGAATATTTTAAAGTATAGAAATGATGATTTTAATGCACCTCCAGTTATATATGCAAAAATACCAACAGATTATAAAAGTAAAAAGATGGATCAAGTATTCAGAAATAAAAATGGCGATATTTTAGGAGAAAGTCTTATTAAAAAAAGATGTGATGTTGTTGGATGCTTAGCAATTGAAGGTATATATATAGGATCAATGATTCAATCTATTCAAGTAAAATTATTAGATGCAGTTGTATCTAAAAATGAGTATAAGATAGAAAGATTTTATATTAAAGATGTAGACATAGAAAGCGAAGATGAAAAGTAAATATTAATTTTATATATTAGCAAATAATATATTAAATGAGATTTACAGAGTGAATTAAATAATTATTATAAATATAAAAATGTATATTGAAATAGAAAAAAATAAACAAAATCCAACTACAATTAAATTTGATGATATTATTAAACTTGATGAAAATAAAGAGTATGAAATGGCACTTGATAGATTTCAAACTATTCTCTATAGTGATTCAACTGAAAACAAAAAAGTATACATATTAAATAATCTTGTAGATGGAAAAATTGTATCTAATAATGGCAATGCTAAGAAAACAACTGTAATGTATTCATTTATACCTATTATTGTTTCTAAAAATTCAGTTATTAATGAACAACCTATATCTAAGAAATATTTTCCTTTAAAAACAAAATCCATTTCAGAAATGAAAATTGATATCATTGATAACTTTAATAAACCTATAGATTTTAATAATGAAAGTTATACCATAGAATTTCATATAAGAGAGAGAAAAAAGTAGATCCATATATAAATTTTTTATATTTAAAACGATATAAAAAATTATTACATATATAAAAATGTCAAAAACAATACATATAACTTCAAACGATACTGTTATAAATACTAATATGGTAGTTCCTATTGAACTAGATGTAGATAAAGAGTATGGAATAGCTCTAAAAAATTAATGACTTATAATAGTTTTCCAAATATTATTGAAGGAGTAAACAATACTATAAATATTACTATAGAAGCTAGTGATAGTCCTAGTTTTCAACAAATTAAGATCCCAACAGGATCATATAAACATGCAAGTATAAATAAATTTGTAGGTGATTATGTAATGACTACTCTTAAAGATCAACTTGCTAGATATAAAGAACTTTATAAAAATGCTACAACAACAGAAGGTAAAGCTGCAAGAGATGTATATAATAGTATAAAACTTGATCGAACATCTATTATATTTGAAGCAAATTTTAATACTGAAAAATCGCAGATTATTATTAATAGAAGTAGCAATATTAGAATACAATTTGATGATGATTCCATAAAAGATCGATTAGGTTTTAATAATAGAGATCGTGATGGTAATTTTATAACATTTGACTCATCAAAAGTATATATTTCAGATAAAATAATGGATATAAATCATGTTAATACTATTCGTGTAACAAATAGCCTTGTAACAGGATCAATTATAGATGGTGCATATTCAAATGTTATATATTCATTTTATCCATCTGCGCCAGTTGGTTGGAAAATTGTAGAAGTACCAAATAATCCAACTTATTATAGATTATTATCAAAAAAAATTTGGATTATGAAAACAACAATAATGGATCAAGATGGACATATACTTACTTTACAAGGAGAGCCGATAAGTATTGAATATGAAATAAAAGAAATTGTGTCAAAATGTAAATCAGAACATCTTTTAGAAAGACAAGTATATCTTTTAGAAGAACAAAATGAACTTTTAAAAAAACAATTAAGATAATCCCAAAGTGAATTAGGTCTCTTTGAGACCTAGAATCACATAGTGATTTAAAAAAATATATATAGTAAATAAAATGTTAGATATAAATAAAAAAGCATATACTCACAAGTATGTAGTAGGTGGAAGTGGAGTATTTACAGATATAAATAATAGGTATAATCAGGCAAAATCTTCTGATTTTTTTAGAGCATTATCTGGTATGAAAACAATGTTAACTAATCATTTTAATAAAAATGGACCGATAATAAAATAGCAAAGCCCAGATTCATGCAAGCGATTTGGCAAAGCCCAGATCACAGAGTGATTTAAAAAAAATATATAGTAAATAAAATGTTAGTTATAAATAATAAAGGATATACACACAAGTATGAAGTAGGTGGAAGTGGACTATTTACACCTTTTATAAATATATTTAATGAGCAAGCACTAAGTAATGCACTTAATACATCTCGTATTTTTGCTAGTAGAGCAGCTGCTACAGACTTGGGAAAAACTGCTGTAGATGCAGCAAAGTCAGCAGGGAAGGAACTTGCAACTTCTGCAATATCTACTGCTAAAGAAATTGTAATAACTAAAGGTAAAAAATTAATAGAAAATGTAAATAAATCATCTAAGTTAACACCTGAAAATAAACAAGAACTTAAAAATTTAATAAATACTTTAGATAGTAAATTAAATGAAGCAGTGCCAGATATTAATAATATCATGTTTGGATCATCAATAAAAAGTAAACCAGTTAGAATACAAGATTTAGTTAAAAAACATAAAGGCGATGGGCTTAAAATAATATAACTTTATAAATAGCGAAAAGTGATTTAAAAAAATTATATTGCATATATAAAAATGGTAAAATCTGATATATTTAATATTACTGATAAATTGAGATTTGATGAGGAGATTAAAAAATATGAAGAATATGAATTTACACCCTCTGTTAATTCTAATTTAAATTCAGGAGAAATAAGAATTTTTATTGAAAACAGTGATTCTTTGTTTCATCCACATGAATCCTATTTAGAAATTGAAGGAAGGCTTGTAAAAGCAGATGGAACTGCATATGCAGATGATTCTGCAATAACACTAACACACAATGGACTTATGCATTTATTTGAAAGAATTGAATATAAGTTCTCTGATACAGTCGTTGAATCAATTAATTATCCAGCTATAGCAACTACAATGCTTGGAATGTTAAAATATCCAAATGACTTTCAACAATCAAAAGCAATGAATCAATTGTGGAATAAAGATACTACAGCAACAGCAAGTTTAGGTAATAATTTAGGATTTTCAGCAAGACAGCAATTTATCATTCAAAAACCAACTACAAAAGGTTCATTTGAACTTAGTATTCCATTAAGACATATTTTTGGATTTTGTGATGACTATGATAAAATTTTTTATGGATTAAAGCATGAACTTTTTCGGCTAAGAAGAAGTGACGATAATGCAATTTTTAAAGCTGCTGGTGTAGCTGCAGGAAAAGTAAATATTACTAGAATATCATTAATGATGAGAAAAGCAACTCCATCTCTTGTAGCAGATTTAGAACTTACTAGAATAATTAAATCACAAGAAACACTTGATATAGGTTTTAGATCAAGGTACTTAGATAGAACTAATGTTGAACAAAGAACAACATTTGACTGGAGATTAGGATTAAGAACAACTGAAAAACCAAGATATATACTTGTTGGTTTTCAAACAAATAGGGATGGAAATCAAGAACAAAATTCTTCAATATTTGATCATTGTGATTTGAAAACCATGTGGATTGAACTTAATGAAGAAAGATATCCTGCTACTAATTATAATTTATCATTTCCAAATATGAAAATTACTAGAGCATATAGACATGCATCAAATTTTGCTGAAGATTATTATAATATGACAAATCTTATTAGTCTATGTGGTATAACTCGTTCAGAATATAAAGATTTATATCCTATTATGTATTTTAATGTAAGTAAACAATCAGAAGTCATGAAAAATAACACAACAAGTATTATACTTAAAGCAGAATTTAATACACCTGTTCCAGCAAATACTGTAATATAAGCTCTCATCATTTCAGATAGAATAGCAAAAATTACTTCTAATGGAGATAGAATAAGATTTGAATATTAGATCGCTTTGCGATCAATGCTACGCTAGGTTCCTTTGGAACCCAGGCTTTGCTAGATCACGAAGTGATCCATGCTAAGTCAGATGTTAAAAGATAGTAAAAGAAAATTAATTATTTTTAAAAAAATATATATGCAATAAAAAAAATACTATTATTTAAATTATTTGAAAATAATTTAAATAAATTTTCTTTATATATAAAAAGAATTAGTGAGAAAATAAAACATACAAAAAAGTATTTATTAAATTTACTAAAAGATAATAATATACAACAAACATCTAAAGATCCTATGGCATTAGTTATGATTGCTATGGATCATAATTTAATTGATAAAGATTCTGTAAAAACAAATATCATTACTAAAAAACAAAAAAAACTAAAGATTGAAAGAGTTAAAAGAGTTAAAAAAGAAAAAATAGTAAAAGAAAAAAAATCTGCTGGAAGACCAAAATTTCTTCCAACAAAAGAAAAAAAAGAAAGAGATCCTAAATATGATTATCTCACAAAAATTAGAACTGATCCATGGGGAATTAAACTTACTAATATGGAAACTGGTGAAGTTAAAAATTACAAATCATTTTATGACTATAATAAAAAAGAAAAGCACTCTAAAACATATATTTTTAATAGAAATGAGAAAATTATAGATGGAGTAAAAATTGAAATAATTAGAGCAAGTAAAGAAAAAGATGCATTATCACAAAAATAAAATAGATAATGAAAAATAATTTATTTTTATAGACTTTTTCTATAAAAATATAAAAAGAAAGCGTTTTTTGTATTATTTAATTTTCTTTACATAAAAAATAAAAAACTGAAAATGATATAAATAATTTTCTTGTGTATATAAAAATGGAATAGAAACGTAAAAGAATTAAAACAAATCGCAAGAGAGCGAAAAATAAAGTACTATTATAGAATGAAAAAAGCAGATCTCATTAGAGCAATTGAGCATGCAACTCCTACATTAGATAGACCTATTCCAGAACACACTACACAAAATGCTCTAACATCTACTCAGTATGTTCCAATTAGTTATATTAATACTATTAAGAACAAAGTGAATTCATTTGCTAATTGGATTATAGACTATGTTACTGAACCTATTAAAAATGTTGCTAATGAAAAACTTACATCGTTAAAATCATCTGTTTCTAATTTCTTTAGATTTAAAAGTGAACCTATAGAATCTAAAAAAGAAAAAAAGATAGAAAAGAGAGAAAAGAAACCAATAGAATTTAAATTATCACAATCATCTCTTAAAAATGTAACGAAACAATTTTCAGCTGAAGGTGTTAAAGAATATGATGCTTTGTCCTTTATTAAATCAGCTAAAAATAATGTCATTAAAATACTAAACAGCAATAAAGGATCAAAGATCTATATTGTTTTTTCATGTGAAATGGAGCGTACTGATCTTAAAACAGGAGAAACTATAACAGCTATTGCATTATTTTCAACAAAAGCAGAAGTCGTATTAGAGTCAACAGATTTAAATGACTTTTATGAAAGAGCTGAACAGAAAATTTTAGAATCCTTGTCAACATTTCAACAATTAGGATCAAGTTGGAGATTTGTTTCAGTTAAAAAGATGGACATTAATATCATTGAATATAAGCCTATTAAAGGTAAATCTTACATTCCTCTTCCTAAAGAGTTGACAGCTAAAAAAGCAATTATTAATATGAAGAATGAAGACAACGATTGTTTTAAGTGGTGTGTTGCTAGATTTTTAAATCCTAAAGAAAAAAATTCTGAAAGAATAGATAATGATTTAAAAGAACAATCTGAGAAATTAAATTGGGAAAAAATAAAATTCCCAGTATCACTACAACAGATTTCTCAATTTGAGAAAAATAATCAAGGCATCAGTGTTAATGTCTATGGATATGAAAATTATGTTTACCCTTTACACATATCTAAAAATATTAACAGACAACATCAAAATGACTTGTTGCTCATTTCTAATGATGAAACCAATCATTATTGTTTAATAAAAAGTTTAAGTAGATTACTTTCATCACAAACATCAAAACATGGTCATGAAGTAGTTTATTGTAGAAATTGTTTATTAGGATTTGATACTGAAGAATCTTTGTCAAAGCATAAGTTGTATTGTTATACTCATGATTCAGTACGAATTGAACTTCCAAAACCAAATACAATGATTGCGTTTAAAAACTATAACAAGTCTATGAGAGTGCCCTTTGTAGTCTATGCAGACTTTGAAAGTTTTATAAAACCAATCAACACTTGCTCACCTAATCCAAATGAATCTTATACAAAGCAGTACCAAAAGCATACACCTAGTTCATTTTGTTACTATATTAAATGCTTTGATGAAAAAATATATCAAAGTAAACTAGTTACATTCACTGCAAGTAATGAAGATGAAGATGTAGCACAAAAATTTGTTAATATGCTAGAAGAGGATGTAAAAAAGATTTACAACGATTATTTAAAATTTCCAAAAAAGATGATATTTACTATGAAAGACAAAAATAATTTTGATAATGCAAAAATATGTCATATTTGTGAAAAAGATCTTAATGAAGATAGAGTACGAGATCATTGTCATATTACTGGAAAATATAGAGGTGCTGCACACAATGAGTGTAATTCACAATTTAAAATTCCAAAATTCATTCCAGTACTATTTCACAATTTATCTGGTTATGACTCTCACTTGTTCATAAAGAAATTGTCAGAAGGAGGAAATATAAATTGTATACCCAACAATGAAGAAAAATATATTAGCTTTTCTAAAGAACTTAAAGTAAATGAATTTATGAATAGAGAAGGTAAAAAAGTTGAGGTTAAACTGTATCTACGTTTTCTAGATAGGTTTAAATTTATGGCTGCTAGTTTAGATAGTTTAACTAAAAATTTGTCAAAAGATCAATGTAAAAATATTAGTAGATACTATTCTGGAAATGAACTCAATTTATTGTAAAGAAAAGGTGTTTATCCTTATGAATGGGTTGACTCTATTGATAAATTAAATGAAACACAATTACCACCAAAAGAATCATTTTATTCAAGATTAAATGATGAAGGAATAAGTGATGAAGATTATTTACATGCTCAAAATGTGTGGAAAGAGTTTAATTGTGAAACATTCAGAGATTATCATAATTTATATAACGAATCTGATGTATTATTACTAGCTGATGTCTTTGAAAATTTTAGAGATGTATGTATAAAAAATTATAGATTAGATCCTGCTTGGTACTATACAGCACCAGGATTAGCTTGGGATGCTGCGTTGAAAATAACAGAAGTAAAATTAGAATTATTAAGTGATTATGATATGATCTTAATGATAAAAGAAGGAATAAGAGGTGGAATTAGTATGGTTCCTAACAGGTTAGGAACTGCTAACAATAAATATATGGAAAATTATGATGAAAGTAAAGAATCTACTTACATACAATATTTAGATGCTAACAATTTATACGGATGGGCAATAAGCAAACCCCTTCCTACACATGGGTTTAAATGGATGAATGAAGAAGAAATAAAAAATTGGAAATCCATTTCTTGTATATTAGAAGTAGATTTAGAATATACTGATCATTTACATGATTTGCATAATGATTATCCACTTGCTCCTGAAAGATTAAAAATAGACAAAGTTGAAAAATTAGTATCTAATCTAAATCATAAGAAAAGTTATATCATTCACTATGAAAACTTAAAACTGTATGAAAGATTAGGAATGAAATTAACTAAAATTCATAGAGGAATAAAGTTTAAAGAAAGTGCATGTCTAAGTAAGTACATTAATCTCAATACAGATCTAAGAACAAAAGCAACAAATGATTTTGAAAAGGACTTTTTCAAACTTATGAACAATTCAGTATTTGGAAAGACAATGGAGAACATTGAAAACAGAGTTGATGTGAGATTAGTTTCTAAAAGAGAAGAAGCTATTAAATTAGCATCAAAACCAAATTATGAAAGTAGAACGATATTTGATGAAAATTTAATAGCTATTCATATGAAAAGAACAAAACTTGTATATAATAAGCCTATTTATTTAGGTATGTGTATTTTAGATTTGAGCAAGACTTTAATGTACGAATTTCATTATGATTACATAAAAAATAAATATGGAGATAAAGCTAAACTATTATATATAGATACAGATTCATTAATCTATGAAATAAAAACAAAAGACTTTTATGCAGATATTGCAAACGATATTGAAAGTAAATTTGATACAAGTGAATTTAATAAAGATCATCCAGCTGTTCAAAATGGATTTAAAGTAGGTGTAAATAAGAAAGTAATAGGAATGTTTAAAGATGAGTCAGCAGGAAAACAAATTACAGAATTTATAGGACTCAGATTAAAATTGTATTCTTACAAAATAGATGAAGAAGATAAAAAGAGATGTAAAGGAGTAAAAAGAAATGTTGTAAAAAATTATATTACACATGAGGATTATAAAGACTGTCTTATAAATAGAAAAGATCAAATGAGAAAAATGAATGTCATAAGATCTCATTGTCATGATGTTTATACTGAAGTAATAAACAAAATAGCATTAAGTGCAGAAGATGATAAAAGAGTAATTCAAGAAGATTTTATTCACACATTAGCATATGGGCATTATAAATTAGTTCCTATGAGTTCATAAAATGAACTAAAATAAACAGGCAAGCAGGCAGGCAAACACACAGGTAAGTTATTTTTTATATCTAAAGAGATTTAAAAAAATCTAATAAAGTAATAAAAATGGACAAACATATCAATGTTGAAGGAATTATATTACCAAATGAAGCCTTAACAAACTTTTAATTAATAAAAGCAGCAAAAAAATTAAAAATTAAAAATTTTAGAGGTGTATTTGTAAGAGATGAATTACCTAAAAATACACAAAACAAAGAATGTGGAATATTAAATACTGGAGATTCAAGTACGAGTGGATTTCATTGGATTTGTTGGTATAAAGATGGAGAAGAAAAATTAAGTTTTGACTCTTATGCACTACCACCTCCAGTTAAACTTGTTCAATATTTACACAGTCCTGTTTATTATAATAGTAAAAGAATTCAGTTTGGAGACACTTCCTTTTGCGGACACTTGTGTCTCTATGTATTAAAAAAGCTTGATGAAGGTGTTGATTTTCAAAGTATTGAAAATTCATTATATTGAATTAAAAAAATATATATAGTATATAAAAAATGAGTATGAATATCGCTGGTAGTAATTCATTATATGGTTACACAACAGATGGATTAAATATCAACATTAATGTTGGCAATACAGCCACTACTGATGTTGATTTGAATTCACATAAATTGATCAATGTAGCTAATCCTACTAATGCACAAGATGCAGCTACAAAGAATTATGTAGATAATAATCAAACTTCTAGCAGTGCATGTCTAAAACTAGATGGAACTAATAGTATGAGTGCTAATATAAATTTGAATTCACATAAATTGATAAATGTAGTTGATCCTACTAATGCACAGGATGCAGCTACAAAGCATTATGTAGATAATAATCAGATTTCTAGCAGTATGTATCTAAAAACTGATGGTTATAATCCTGCAACTGCTAATATAAATTTAAATACAAATAAACTCATCAATGTAGCTAATCCTACTGATGCACAAGATGCAGTTACAAAGAGCTACGTTGATGATATGCAAAATCAAAGTTTAGATATCATTCCCAATACAAGTTTAATATGCTTTGGACAAAAATCTCAAGCATTCTATGCAACTCCAGGATCATATACTATTTTTAGCTATAGTGGTAGTTCAGGAATTCTAAGAAAACTGTGGATTGCATTTACAGGAACTACTATTGCACCTAATACTGTACCAGGTAACTTGTTTTTAAAAATATATGCTGACAATGTACTTTGCATAGGTAATGATTCTATTGTAACAGATGGTGTAGGTATTAATAATACAGCTTTAGCTTGTGATTTATTAATTGCACCACTTGGTGGATCCTATTATGCAAACTCTTTACAAGGGTGTAATGTATTTAGTACAAGTGCATTAGGAGGATATTTTACATTTGATCTTCCTTTTACATCAAGTTTGAATATACAATTATACAATAGAACAGGAAATTCAGTGACCTTTTGGTTACAACCTTTTATCACAAGAACTTCATCGTTACAACAAACATTAACTAGTATTAATCCGTTAATACCTCGATCCATCTCATCCATTAAGTTGTACTCAACAACATTTAGATATGTAAATACAACTTATGGTAGTGAATATATGCTAATGAATGTTATGGATAATGGAAACGGAGTGTATTTGAAATACATTAGAATGCATGTCATTGGAGGATCTGGAAACTAGTGGGAATCTAGAGTTCGCATCTATGATGGATATGGTGCTCCTACCAATACTAACTCTGTCATTCAACCTTGGACACCCTATAATAATAATGGATATACTACATTTTCTGGATATGATGTTAACAGTCGATGCATCTACGCTTCATCAGGTTTAGAAGATTTTTATCTCTCTTCATGGAATGGATCTAATGTAAGCTCATTTAATAATGAAGTATCAGGATTGTTGAATCAATCAACTAGTACAATTGGTCCAACAACTACAATTTCATTTTATAGAAACTTTAATTCATCTGAAAGTATGCCTAGCGTTGGTATAGGTAGAAGAATGGTAGTAACACTTAACTCTGGTGATGCACAAGTTGGACAATCTGGAAGCTATGCTGCACTGATAGGACAATGTTTCTACTACGCATAAAAAAATAGCGCATGCGCACAGATCTGAAAGATCAATTAGCGCACAAGAAAAAAAATTGAAAATAAGTTAAATTTCTTTACATAAACTACAAAATGTATTGTACAAGTAAAGATGTAGATATTAAATTAACAAGTTATAAAAGAAGATTAAGTTTAGCTCGTTATTTGCAAAAACAATTTAAATTACATGCTGAAAAGTTAGAAAAGGAAAGATTAGAAGAAGAAAAGTTAAAAACAGAAAATAATATTTATTATTAGAAAAAGTCATGTGACGTCACAGCAAATGCCCATCTGCGACAGCAAGAAATGAAATTGACTCTGATTTTTAAAAATTGATTTTTTCAAATTTATATAAATTTGAAAAATTATTTCTTAGTTGTAATAATTATTCACATCATGGTTAGAAATGAACCCTATATTTTTTAAAATATATGGTTGAAAATATGGTTGAAAATGAAAATGAGGGAGAAATGATAATAAAAATGAGCCAGAATCGGCATTTCCTAACTACTCATAATATACATGATAATAATTTATACTTACAACGCCTATACTTGTAAATACTTGTAATTTAATACTTATGTTTATAATACTGATAAAATATTTATTGATACGAACTAATACGATAATGATAACATTTTTATTGATATAAACTTTTGCATTCAAACTTTAGTCATAAAACTTTAATTAACTTAATAACTTTAACATAAATAACAATAATTATAAAAAGATAATTGTTATTACATATGTTATAACCATATGCTTATTTATTATAATTGAGTTATAGTAAGTCAAACACTATAACATGTTCAATTCCAGGTAATAGGTATACTATGATATGTATCTTATGTATTCTTGTATTTTGTAGCATGTTCAAGAATATTTCTGCATGGTGCGCTCTGGCTGTCGACAATATTTCCATTCTGATATGAGTAAAAGTGACTTCAACAACCAGAATGTATTTTTGATAAATATTAATAATAACAGGTTAGTAAAATGGTATCTATAATGGTTATAACTTTTTATTATTAGAATTAGTGAGAGACTTATGTATAATAGAATTGCATGAACTATGGGGGACAAATATAATGATTGGGGTAAATATTACCCTTGTTTATTACCTCGATTAGAGTAATGTAAGAAAATATTATTTTTATTCAAAGAATATTTGGCAAAAGTCAAGATTTTTTAAGTATTAAATATTATGAAAAAACATGTCTTTAAAAAAACTTTATTATAAAATAAAAAATAAGTATTTAAGTGTAAAAAAAAACACATCTATTATTATAATATATATATACATCACATTAACTATATTGACTATAAAGTAGGGGTTCAGCTTCAGCTTTAAACTCATTAGCTTCAGATTAAAGCTGAAACTGATCAAGTCAGTTTAATCAGCTTGATAGCTGATAGTAAAAGAGATTAATACTCCATAAATATTTTATATAAAAACATATAGGAATTTATTCAATAAAAATCGAAAATAGTCACAAAATTTAAACATACATGTAAAAAATTTTTAAAAAACTTTGTCAAAAGTGTTGCTATTTTTAAATATTGCCGTTAGAGCTTAAGCCTAGGACTCACAATATTAGGGGACCCAAAATGGGTTTTTAGAGATTTGTTTAAAAAGCGGTGCCCCAAAGTCTAAAACACTTTTAATTATCTTAAAGGGACCAACTAAATTTTTTGTTCAAAAAGAGTACACTTTGCAAGTATTTCATAGGTGAAAAAAAAAGAAGAAAAAACGACGAAAACTATATTTTCTTTAAAAAACACATTTTTATTCAGAGTGGATTTTTTTTGCTAAATGAGAATGATCGTCTAATAATGTAGCCACATCCGAATAACTTTAATTTTTCATGTTAAATTTGATTGTGAAGACGGCAGATAATGTTTTACAGAAAGTTGCAACTTCTCACTGCTCCAATAATCATTTTTAGTGAAAATCCCCTTTCAACAGCATCATTAGTGCCTAGACAAAATCAAGAGATTTCTATTAAAACTTTTAAATTTTTATTTGGGATATGCACTACTCTAAAATGCCAAAAAATTTCAACCCATCTATTGTCAGTTTTTATTTGCTCATCGTTCCATTTCTTTAATTTTTTTCATTTAAGTATAAATTTACTCTTTTAAGTATAACTTAAGTATAAATTAAGTATACCCAGTGGGCACGGGACGTAAAAAAGATGTCTTTATGACGTTCAAATCGCGTCCGTCCGTCCCATTACAATTTTAAACGTCTTTTGAACGTCTTTTTCGCGTCCAATAATTTTTTTGTCCAAATAATATCCAGAATGCTTTATTAAATAAAAAAAAATCAGTTAAATCACGCAAGCGCTAAAACTTCCTAATATTTTTAAGTAACGTTTTTTATAAAGTTTTTAACGTTTTTAATAACGTTTTTTCAATTATAAAAGAAGTCTTTTTACAACGACTAATAGACACGTTATAGCTAATTTTTATTTTTGTTATCAATTACTTAAAAATTGTGGTAATATTGATACAGGTAATGAAATTTTTACAGATAGTGAAAGAAACGGTTTAAAACTGAATATATGCTATACTATGTATATATATATATATATACATATATATATATATATATATATATATATATATATATATATATATATATATATATATATATATATATATATATATATATATATATATATATATATATATATATACATATATATATATATATATATATATATATATATATATATATATATATATATATATATATATATATATATATATATATATATATATATATATATATATATATATACTTGATATACTGTTGATATAGTATTGCTATATCAAGAACCAAGTTCTAACAATATCAAAGACTTAGATATCTTATGCAGAATTGATTTTTTCAATAGGAAAACCTGTTGATACATAGAACAATTATCCTGATAATTCTTTGGCTTTAAAATACTCGACAGCATTGTGCTATTCTATAAAGGGACCAGTACATTAGTTAATGATCTTCTTGAAATATTGCCAAATCAAGGTTTGGAACTTCCCAATGATGCAAGGAGAATTTTAAAAACACCTAATGAAAAGCGATTTATAGAGTTCTTGATAATTTAAATATATATTTTTTAACATTTAATTACTTGAGAATAGTGTTGATATTGATACAGATATTGAAATTGATACAGATATCGAATGAAATAATTAAAAACTAGGTATATGATATACTATATATATATATATATATATATATATATATATATATATATATATATATATATATATATATATATATATATATATATATATATATATATTTATATATAAATATTTATATATATATATATATATATTTATATATAAATATATATATATATATATATATATATATATATATATATATATATATATATATATATATAGACAGATACATATATATATATATATATATATATATATATATATATATATATATATATATATATATATATATATATATATATATATAATATATATATATATATATATATATATATATATATATATATATATATATATAAATATATATATATATATATATATATATATATATATATATATATATATATATATATATATATATATATATATATATATATATATATATATATATATATAAAGTTGAACAGAAAAATTTAAAAAAAAAAATGCTAATGCTAAAAAAATAACATTATATTTGAGAATATTTATCATAAGAATATTTTTTTATTTTTCCATAAATTTTATTTACTTGTTAATTAAGATTTTATTTTTTAGGAGCGTCAACTACATCAAGTGTCAGTTGATATATGTTTTGGTCAAATACATGTTTGTATTTGGTAATATTATAATACATTTTTGTTTTGTATTTCAAAAACACATATTGCATTTATTTAATTATGCATTTAGGAATTTAGAATTGATGTATTTGTAGTTTTTGTATTTAATTTTGTTTTAAATTAAAAATTTTTTATTTGATTTAATGTATTTAACCCTAAAACTCATTTTTATTTTTGCTTTCGGTTTAATAAAAATTAAACAATGGTTTTGGCTAGAGTTCATTTTATGTAATGGTTAATGTAATAAAGTTTATTTTATGTAATATGCCCAATAAATTGTTATTAGTAACAACTTCTTTAATTCATTCAGGTCCTCTAAAATTTGAAAGTCTGTGATTCAAAATTTTGTTTTTCCCAAAAAAAGTTATAGAAAAAAATATAAAGTCAATGATAAATCTTAATGTTTTACAAAGAATAATGTACTTATTATTTTTTATTGGAAGTTATTAATTATCTAGGCCTTTTTTCTTCATAAATAAACTTTTTTTAATACTCCGCAATACTTAAAATAGGTACCTAGTCAATTCAGCAAGAAAAAAAACATTTAAGAATTTCCTTTCGAAAGATGTAGTTAGTGTAGTTTTAAGTTAGTTATATATATATATATATATATATATATATATATATATATATATATATATATATATATATATATATATATATAATATGTATATATATATATATATATATATATATATATATAAATATATATATATATATATTCATAAATACACACATATATATATATATATATATATATATATATATATATATATATATATATATATATATATATATATCTTCTTCATATCCTGTAACTTCTGGGGTTCCTCAAGATTCAATTCTTGGCCCTATACTCTTTTTAATTTATATTAACGATCTTTCAGATATTCTCACATATAAGGTGACATTGTTTGCTGACGACACTATCATTTATTCTTGTCATGATAAGAAGCCTATACTCTCTGATAGCTTGGAGGGGTATCTGTGCTTGAAAAAGATCTCACCTCTGCTACAGCATAGGGCTCACAATGGCTGGTGAACTTTATTTTAGATAAAAATCAATTTTTTTCGGCCAATCGTTATTGCAATAATTTAGATCTTTCTATATTTATGAATGGTAGTGTACTAGATAAGTCATCTACCCTTCATCTTCTAGGATTAACTTTTACTTCTGATCTTTCTTTTAAACCGTGTATCAAATAATTTGCAAAATTAGCATCTGCTAAGGTTGCATCTCTTAATTGAGCTCGACACTTCCTTACTCCAGATTCTATTCTCTATCTCTTTAAATCTCAAATCTGTCCCTGTATGTAATATTGTTGCCATATCTAGGGAGGATCTTTTAATGATGCCCTTTCTCTTTTAGACAAGGTGCACAAACGCATTGTAACATCTCCAACCATTGTTACGTCATCGCGATGTTGCTACTCTTTTTCTTTTCTACAAGTACTATAATGGGCACTCCTCTAAAGCTAGTTTTTTTCTTCTAACATCAGCTCTTTGGACTTTGCTTTATTCATCTTACTTTCCTGATTCATATAATTTGCAATCTTTTAAGTCATCTGTCAATCTGTTATCTTGATCTATGAACTTAACCTTTTCTCTTCCAATAACTTCTAAACTTTTATAGTGGTTGTTCGCAGCCTTGTTAGAAGCGATGATGTAATATATATATATATATATATATATATATATATATATATATATATATATATATATATATATATATATATATATATATATATATATATATATATATATATATATATATATATATTTATATATATATATATATATATATATGTATATATAAATTATAATAGCATATTATTTTTTTATTAACTAATATATAGTCTTTCATTCATTTACTTACTATCTTAAGAATAATGAAATATAAAAAACTTTTAAAGTTGCGAGTAGTTTTGATCTTTCCTAGTGTGATTCTATTGCCAAGTTTCTTGAATGTGATCAATCATTTCTCGATGCAAATGTTGCAAAAAGTAGTATATTTTTTATTATGGTTAAATGTTTAGTTTTCTTTATAAGGGTAACTTACTATTATAAATTAAATAAAAATTTTTGATCTGTCATTATATACTCACTTTACAAATAAACATAATTTACACAAAATTTTTGAATTTTTTTTTTATTTTTTTATGTTTTTTTATTATCTTCGCTTCCAACAAGGCTGCAAGCAACCACCAATTAGTGTTGAAAGTTACTGTAAGAGAAAAGATGAAGATTGTAGAGCAAGATAACGATTGACAGACGACTCAAAAGATTGCAAATTGTATGAACCAGGAAAGCAAGATAAAGGAAGGGAATTCCAAAGGACTTATGGTCGAGAAAAAAACTAGACGAATAAGAGTTTTCGGAGCACTTAGGAACAGTAACAGAAAAAGGATGAGACTCAATTGAATGACAAGTAACGTTTTTCGTTTTGTTTTTTAGTTTTCGGGGTGTAGTGATAAGACAAATATTGTCTTCTTTTAGCCCCGGTCATGTAGATTTTATTTATATAACACGGCATTGTATACTTTTTGTTTTTAAATGACAAATGACAACAAAAAAAAAAAAAACACGATAATGAATTTTAGTAGATGGCACAAGAGACGCTAGCCCTTTCGAGCAGCGCCCATTATAGTATTTGTAGGAAAGAGAAAGAGAAGCAACATTACCACGATGTGACAGAGGTTGAAGGTTAGCTGCAAGAGCAGGTTCAACTATGTTTACAATGCGTTTTTGCACCTTGTCTAAAAGAGAAAGGGCATCATTAGAAGATCCGTCCCAGATATGGCAACAGTATATCATACCAGGCCGGATTTGAGATTTATAGAGATAGAGAATAGAATCTAGAGTAAGAAAGTGACGAGCTCGATAAAGAGAAGCAACTTTAACAGATGCTAATTTTGCAACGGATTTTATATAAGGTTTCCAAGAAAGATCAGAAGTAAGAGTTAATCCTAGAAGATGAAGGGTAGGAGACTCATCGCGTACATTACGTTTATAAATATAGGAAGGTCTAAATTATTGCGATAACGATTGGCCAAAAATAACTGAGTTTTATCTGAATTAAAGTTTACCAGCGACTGTGAGCCCCACGCTGTAGCAGAAGTGAGATCCTTTTCAAGCTCAGATGCCCCCTGCAAGCAATTAGAGGGAGTTGGCTTCTTATCGTTACAAGAATAAATGGTAGTATCATCAGCGATCAATGTCACCTTAAATGTGAGAAAATCTGGAAGATCGTTAATGTAAATTAAAAAGAGTAAAGAGTCAAGTATTGAAACTTGAGGAACCCGTGAGCTTACAGAATAAGAAGAAAAGTGCTGTCTATCAAGGACAACTTTTATACTACAATTGGAATTGATACGGAAATATTGGATGGATACGGAAAAATCCGTTCAACTTTAAATTAAGATTTCTTTAAAACCATAAATGCTTTTTATTTCAATTTTTTTATTATTAAATGTGTTTACATAAATTAGAGTTTCAACTTACTTTTAAGGGGCTTGATAGGTTGCTTGGCAAGAAATCGAACTTTATAGCGGGTTGATGCCATCATTTTAGAGATTTTTTCTTTTTTCTTCATATTGGTGGCATTAATCCACTATTTTGGAAGTCCTTTTTATCATTTGTTAGTCCACCTGTCTTACGAAGAACTCCTTTAACTATTGCCCAAAAATCTTCAATTTTGTGCTCTTCAGGACGATTTGGAGGATTCGCATCTTTAGAACACATTTTTTGGAGTCATTCTTTGATGTAGAGATTGGCAGTCAAGGTCGTTTTAGTGACAAAACAAGAGGAACGCATACCACAGCTACAAATTGCTTGCGACACAAGGAACTTGGATGCAAATTTTTCTCGTCGAATATTATTTGATCATCGACAGGTTTATCTTTGTTTTCATAGTAAAACTGTTGACCAGGAATTTGTGAAAAATCCGCCTTGCAATACGTTTCGCCGTCTTCAATTATGCACATATTTTTATCCGCCATTATTTTAACCAACTTCTTTGCGCGTCGAATTCCTTTAATTTCACAATTTAAGCTTCTCTTAGGTGTATTTTTTTTATGAAATGCTTCAATTCTAGCATTTTTAAGTACTTTTTTGATATAAGAGCGAGAAGTCTTAAATTTTCTTGCTAGATCTTGCTGTGACTGATTTGGATTTCTTGCTATTGAACGCAAAATCAACTTTAACTTTTTGGATTTATGGAATGCTTTTTTTCTTCCACTTCCAAGTTTTCTTTTGAAGCTTTGAGTAGTCTTGAACTTGTGTACAATACCCACGACTGTAGATTTTGGGACATTTGTGCGTTCAGCAATCAAGTGATAGAAAGTCGATGGATTTTTGCAAAAAAATTTCACAACTATTTTACGCACTTCAACTTGTTTCCAAAACATTTTGCAAATCATTAATTTGTAAACAAAAATTTACCAACACCATTTAAGATAAGGAAGTAAGATTTAATTAAAAAAAATTTAATAAAAAGCATTTGTGGTTTTGGAAAAAATCTCAATTAAATAAAGTTCGGCATGCTGGTATCTTCCATAAGCTTTTTTCTTATCGGGTGTCCACCCGATAAGAAGAAAGCCTATGGGAGGAGACCAGCATGCCGAACTTTATCAAACCCTTTAGAAATGTCAAGAGCAACGGCCTTAACATCTCCACCTTTATCTAATGCGCGATAAAACCTATCGGTTACTTTATTATTATTATTATTATTTTAATTCACCTCCTCAAGGCCGAGAAGGCCACTTCAGGCGAGAAGGCTACTTATTTGTGGTTATAACCCTCTTTTAACTCTATAACTCCAAAACACGAACCTTGACAAACAAGGCCGCTGCGCGGAGAAACAAGTTGAGCGCGGTACTACCAGGGAACGTGGTGGGGATCGATCTCGGAACCACTTGTTTATGAACCGAGCGCTCTATCACTACACCACTACCGCATTACAAAATTACTGATAGCAAATCAGCCGTAGAACGAGAAGATCGAAATCCATATTGATGATCAGAAAGTAGGTTATGAGATTCGAGATGAGAGATTAAGTGTTTGTTAATTAAAGATTCAAAAACCTTGCTTATAATAAGAAGAAGACTAATGGTACGGTAGTTAGACAAATCCGATCGCTCTCCAGAGTTTTTAAAAATAGGAATAACAGCTGCTGCTTTCCAGCAGGCTAGAAAACAAGACTCTGATAAGCACTTGTTAAATAGTTTTGAAAGGATAGACAACAGCTCCGGAGAACGCTTCTGCAAGACTATAACAGGTATGTTGTCCAAGCCGCAAGCTGTAGAAGAGTCTAAGCGGGAAATCACTTTAGATACAGAAGCTAGAGTGATACGAATGTCGAGCAATGGATCAACCTGTTTGACGGCTATATCAGGTAGAACGCAACTAGTGGTATCAAGAGATGATATTGATGAAAAGTTCTTGGCAAACAATTCAGCTTTGTCTTTAGGTGAGGTGACAAAGTCTGAATCATTCAAAAGATGTGGAATTACAGACTTTCCCTTATTATTGATACTGTTAAAGATTCTCCAGAAGTCACAAAAGCCTAATTTTTGTGATGAAATACAAAATTTCATAATCTAAGAATAGCGGGCTTAGGCGTTAGACGAAACCTTATTACAATGGTTCCTAGCAGTAATAAACAGACGTAAGTTTTCTGGAGAATTGTTTTGCTGATAGATATGGAAGTAATGGTTTTGATTAGCAATTGCAGCAGCACAATATGAGGAAAACCATATAGAAGAGTGAGGCTTGACCTAGAATCGTTGAGAGGGAATAAAGGATTCCATGCCAGCCTGAATCCAAGTTATGCAAGAAGCACATTTGTCAACAGGGAGACAAAAGGTTTCTACCCAGGGCGATCACGAAGAAAATCACGGAAAGAGTCCAGTCAGCTTTAAGGTAGTTGTAAGATGTACAATGATAGGGGGATTCTGATGGTAAAGAAGAATAAGATAATAGTTTTAGAGAAACAAAACCATGATCCGAAGCACCTAAGGGTGAGTGTGAAGAAACTAAGCACTGACTAGGATCAGAAACAAAACATAAGTCGAGTAGAGAAGGTAAATGATTTGGGTTGTCTGGAAAGCGAGTTGGAAAGTGGACTATTTGAGTTAGGGATTGAGAAAGACAAAAGTTGTGGGCCTTAATGCCTGCAGAGTCACTGACACTAGAGCCAAGCCATTCAGTGTGATGAACATTAAAGTCACCGACAACAACAAAATTGGCTGATGGATAAAGAATGAGGGCTTGGTCAATATAATCAGAAATAACATCAAGAAGAGTGCAGTCTTGAGATGAAGGAGAGCAACATAGAACAATGAGAAAGGTGATAGAGTGAAGTGGTGCTAAACGAAAGCACATAAAAGAGAAGTCTGTGGATTCAAACCTAGTTTCCCGACAAATGGGTGAATTCTTACGAATGTAAATGCCCAGGCCAAGCATGTGACTATTGGAGTTTTTACGAATTAAAGGGATATAACCATCAACACTAAGATCACAAAATGAGACAGCTAAACTCAAATTAGCATCACAAAGAGCAAGTAGTTCTGGTGAACTTTGCAAGAGATAAGGCTCAACAGAAGAAAAGTTACTTCGAAGACCACGAATATTGGTGAATGATAGGTTTAATAGAATGATAGGCCTAGGAGGTCTTTTACAAGACAGCAGCTGGATGCATTTAACATCTGCCCAAGATGATATTTTTATCGAGACACCATCTCTAGTCTTTACTCAACCATGAGCCCCAAGGCAGAGGGTGTTTTTTGACGGAGTTTTCATCTCCTAGCCTTTGCCTAAAAAGGCATATCCTACAAGGCAGCAGGACGTGAAGCAAATTGTACTGGGTTACATATTACCAGTAGCAGGACTAACCTGACTTAACATTAAATTGATTAAAACACTAATGAGTTGCTTCTATGCCCAATATAACTTGCACTAAATTGTCCCATATCAATTACACTAGTGTTACCTTTTGAATTTAGAAATAGAAGTTATTAAAAGTTGGTGGCTCATCATGCAGTGCATTTGAAAAGGGCATTTTACTATAAAAAAAGCATTTTTAATACCGCAATTATATTGCATACTTAATATACATAAACACATACGTGTATATATGACATATATATGGTCACAAGAATCTAGTCAAAAATTTCTTTAAAATATAAATTCATTGTTGAGAAATTCGTATTTTTTGATGTTTGATGTTATGTTTATAAAATAATAATTATATATGTGTGTGTTATTTATTTCTTTCCCCTTTATTTTTACATACTTATCTTGACAATATTTTTTCAGGGTTAAGACTGCTTCCCTGATTCTTACAGCAAAAAAATACTTTAAAATGCTGGTGGCAACGTTTTAAAGAGTGCACCTGATCGAAAAGAAGGTGAATGACGTCAACTGTACGAACATTCGATTCTTGGAAATTAACGAGTGGAAGAAGAAGTTTATAAAATTGTAATTTATAAAACTCAGCACAATTATATTGTTAAAAAATTTGAACGATTTATTATTTTTTTCTTATTCTCAAGAAGTTCTGTGAAAACAAAAATTTGAACCTTACGTTTAAGTAAAGCCATGTAAAAACACGTAATTTAGACGTCGAAATGAGTACGTCTAAATTAGGTTATTTAAAGACGTTATTTGGCGTTTTCATTTAGCACTAGTTCTGAACGTCCTAGATTCACGTTTTTTAGACGTCTAAAAACACGTCTTTATTCCGTCCTAAAAAGACGACCTAATTACGTCTTAAAAAGACGTCATCTGGCGTTGCCATTTATAACCAGCTCCGGATGTCCTAAAAAGACGTCCTTTTGACGTCATATGGACGTTGCCGTGCCCGCTGGGTAAATTTACTCTTTTAAGTTCTCATTTAAGTTCAAATTTGTTTGAATGTCCTTAAAGAGAAACATGTCATTAATAACAATATCTTTTACTTCCTTCATAACAAATTTGACTGCTGAAGAAACTTCTATTCATAGAAGGATATAAAACAGTTCAATGCTCCAAAGTTCACTATCCAATCTTCAATATATTCATAGCAAATTTTATAAAATTTTTTAACTTCGTTTAAAAGTTCATTTTATATTCCAGGATTTGATTTTTCCAAGACGGTCAGCCTATAGGCTTTAATATTGTATTTAGTAGTGTATGTATTAATTTTTTTATTTAAATTTGCCTTTATTTTGCTTTTTTATATTTTTCTGCAAAAATTGTTTTTTGTCACTATCATTCTTAACTTATGTGATTAAATTTTTGTTTTCGCTTACATATTTTCTCACTCATCTTATCTTATCCGTTCATTCTCCCTTATTTTTTTCATTTTTCTTAGCGTTACTCCTTTATATTTTTGATTGAATTTCAACTTTTTTAATATTATTGTTCTTTATACTTCTTTTTTTATTACTTATATTAATGTAGTTTACTTTCTTTATTATTTCCTTGTTTAAATAATTTTTTATATTATTTTTTTATTTTATAAATCTTTCCATTGACTAGTTTATTAAATGATTGACACCAATCCTAAATTTTTAAATTATAATTAAATTTGTAATTTTTAATTTTATGGTTAATTAACGATAAGCGCACGCGTAGCATGTGCGGCAAAGTTTTTTTCATTCTTTTATTTAATTAAATAAATGGATAAAAAAAACTTTTTCGTACATACTACGCATGCGTCAAGACTCTCAAGCTTATATGCGTCAAGACTCTCATACTGCACATCAAAGATCAGCATGGGGATTACATACACAACTATTAGAGAGATAGATATATGTATCTCTTTTCACAAATGTATTTTTGATGTTGTTAGAAAAAGAGGTCTGTAGTGTCTAATTATCTCTTTAGGTATAAAATACGGCCTCTTAATTGAGCAGAAAGAGGCAGCCATATGAATGCACAAAATTCAAATCACTGTCAAACTTGAGTCTGTTGTTTTCCCTGTCCTCTGACGTGCTGGAAACGGCAAGCAACATGAAATTCAAATCACACATAAATTCAAATCACTGTGAAAATAATTCTAAGTAATTAATAAAATTGAATTGAAACAATGTTATATAATAACAAAAAAATTTTTAGAAATACCAGTGAGTACAAAAATATACAAATGAGTACTTTCAGAGTAAAGGATTTGAAAAGAAACGGTTTGTAAAAAAATGAGTACAAAGCTCAGTAAATATAGTGAGTCATCTTAAGTATCTACATAATTTTTTGGCAGATTTCAAAGTTTTTGCAAAAGATGGTTTTATCTATAAAAATATTGAGTATAAAATCAATTTTGCTGTTATCATATGTGATGCACCAGCAAGAGCATTTGTTAAGTGTATTAAGGGACACAATGGTTTTAACTGACGTGAGTTTTGTGTTTAGAAAAGAGAGTGGTGTGGCAAGATAATATTCCCACAAAATTCACTTATTTTAAGCGCTGATTCAGATTTTTTGTTATTAAAGTCATTCTGATCATCATAGTGATGTGTTAAATTAAATTTAGTTTTGGCATAATGACAAAGTTTCCTTTAGACTTTGCGAAGTCTCATTAACTTATGGTTAAATTGCCCAAATGTTGTAAATTGTCTCAGATTATTGTCAATACTTTATCTGGCAGAATGTTCCAAATACGTTATTACATTCCAATTTTTTTTAAAGAAAACCAAGATCTTAATTAGACATTAAAAAATGGAAAGCAACTGAACTTAAACTATTTCTAGTGTACTCTGAGCCAGTTGTTTAAAGGGGAATGGTTTAGCCAAAAATCTATTCAAACTTCTAGATTTTTCGGTTGCAGTTCTAATTTCATGTTATATTTTGTTAAAAAAATATGTTAATTTTGCTTCTCAGCTACTTATTTTGTGCAGTTTTATTGGTGGACTTTTTCGAAAGAAACAATTAGTTTACAATGTCCATTCATTAGCACATACAGAAAGTAATACAGTTAAATTTTAAGTACTTGATAGATGTCCCTCATTCAAATACGAAACTTTGTCAGGTCAATTAAAAAAGTTTGTTTAAAGACCAATTGGTTGCTCAAATAAACACGTACAAGAAGTTAAACAGAAGTTTAGTATTCCTTACTTTGATGGTAGTAATCATTGCATTGAGACACTGTTTACAGTTGAAAATTTATTAAGGTTTAGAGTGTTTTGTTTCAGCTAAGGAAAGTGATTACTGTTTTGAATTTACACCAAAAAAAAATGGTCAAGGTAAAAAGGTTTTAAAAAGCAGACAAATCCTATGACAAACAGGTTATGTTTGAGGAATTAGTAATTTTTTAGTCGTTTTATACATACATGTACATATATACATATATATATATATATATATATATATATATATATATATATATATATATATATATATATATATATATATATATATATATATATATATATATATATATATATATATATAAGCAGAGCTTTGTCTAGGGGGCTCTTTTGCTAATTTAGGGGCCCTTTTACAAATGTAAGTGTTTTCTACTTATTTAATATTTTTATTTAGACTTTTTTTATATATTGGAAAATGTATTTAAGAATTTGAGACACTTATGACAGGTTTTTGTTTTTTGTATGGGAGGGTGACTTGTATTTAGTAGCTACAACATTGTATATAAGTTATATACAATATATATCAAATTACATACAATATAAGTTTAAAACTTTATTTAATTAATAATTTTATATAATTTACTTATCAGTAATTAAAGGATTGTTATCAATTTATTATACGAATCATAAGCATGAACTTATCTAGTACATTTTAAAACGTTGAAATAAATGTTGATTATAAAATTAAGGGTTATGTTTTTCTACCTTCGATGATGAAAATTACATTTATTATCTGAAGCGTTTTCAGAACATTGTAAGAGTTTTATATTATAATAAAAATAATGTATATTTTAGCTAAAATATTTAAAACTAACAATTAAATTCAATATTTTTACAGCTGATATTGAAACGTTTTAACAACAATGGAAAACCTTTTAGTTCCCGAGATAACCGTGACAGCATTTGATACATGATTAAAGAATCGTTTAAAAGTTTGCTTAACTTCGACAGTGTATTTTATTTACTATTTTTTTAAAATAAACCAATCACTTTGCTTTTTCTGTAAATTTTAAACATTTAAACGTGGTTTTGCAACGGGTAAACCTCGTGGGACCCTCACGGGATACCCGGCGGGCATACCCACATGGGCCCTAGAGCAAAACCGTGGTCAAGATCCGATGGGTACCCGATGGGTTTCCCATATGGGTCCCATTTGCAAACCCAATTACGCCCCTTACGGTTTTAAAGTACAGAATTTGACTGGGATGAAGGGTTAGGGTTATTCGGGGGATATTCGGCGGACTCACCCAAATGGGTCCCATATGGAAACCGCGTCTATGATCCGACGGGATACCGTTTCTCTTCCCATACGGGACTCAGTTGACGACCGGTACGGTACCGTGTGTAATGTTAGTTGGGTGGGGAAGCTCGATTAAAACATATTTTTCTAATATTATTAAAGTCATTATTTACAGAATGAAATTTATTATTATGTTGTTAAAATGTAGTGAGCCTTGATATGATCTTATCTCACTTTAATATAAACTTAATAACTTAAATTACATTTATACTTTCAACTTAAAATACATTCAACTTCAAATACATTCATACTTATAATACATTCATACTTATTTATACTGCAGCAGTTGAAAACCCAAGATTTAGCAAACATTTAAAATGATTTTATGGTTTTATGTAAAATCTCAAATAATGTTGCAAGTTTTTTGAAAAGATTTTTTTGCCCGTGTTAATGTTAGATCTAGACTTATTGTTAATTTTTTTTATTCTTAAGGTGTTTGTTTTTATTTAAGACAGACTGTTTAAAAATCTCTAGCACATACTTTGATAATTAACTTTATTCACTTAACTATGTAAATTTTGGAATGACAAATTATACATTTTAAATTCTAAATTACATTATTTGATACCTTATTAATATAGTATTTATAATTTAAAAAAAATAATGTTCTGAATAAATTATTTATTTCAGAAAAAATTGCTTTTAGAACGTATAAAGGCACTTAAGGTTAGTATATCAGCAACAACCACTGCAGCTAAAATGATAATGAGCAAAATCTTCCCTCAAGAGATGCTGAAAACCATGTGCTACGCTGGGCACAAAACATATGGAGAGAAGAAGATTGCATTCAAAAATAGGAGTGTGTGCACCATACTGATTTGAAATTGAATTGTGAATTGTAACAATTAAAACTTTTTTAAAGATTAATCAAATAAACAAGCATTTTTTTATTTTTTTTTTTATTTACACTTTTGCAAACAAAAAAAAAATTTACAGTCGTAACTTATAAAAAAAAATTATTACATGACCGGGGCTAGAAGAAGACAAATTTAGTCTTATCATTAAGCCCCAAAAAATGCGTCATTACTATACAAAATATAGTTTGACAATAAAATATAGTTTCAATGTATATATCTCTGATTTATATTATGAAAGAAAATTTAAATATATCGCATATCGTTTAAAATTTATAGTTTTTCAAATAATAAGATTTAACAATTGTTTTGTAAAATAAAAGAAACAAAATTTAATAAAATATTAAAATGATAAAGATAACATTTAAGACTTGGTTTGAAAAAATAAGAAGATATGATTTTATATAAAAACATTTTATTGGAAGAGCATTTTATAATTTAACTTATTTAATTATATTTATAATAGTTTTCATTGCCAAATAAGTAAAAGCAAATAAATAGCATAAAATAAAAGTAAAAGATTAATAAATAACGCAAAAATAAAAAATAAATTTATCAAAAAGAAGATTGTCATTTAAAATGATAAAAACAGATGTACAATTGTTGATTAATTATGTATTAATAATCTAAAGTAATTAATTAGTTAACTATTAATTATTGATTTCTTATATAAAGAAGTTTTATTAGAAAAATTTTAATTCAGTTTCAGTTAACAAAAGTAACTGCTTAAGTTTTGTTTTAAATTGGTTTAGAGAATAATTAGTTTTCATTTCATTATTTAATATTATGTTCCACAACTTTGGTCCTCGGTTTACAATAGAGAACTTAGTAGCGGAATAATAAGTTTTGGATTGAATGTAGTCGTATTTTGAAAATCTTGTAGGGTATATGTGATTTATTTTTTCAAAAATTGAATAAAATAAGATTGGTAATATAATTCTATCAAGTTTGACCATGAAAATAAGAACTTGATAGAGGTTTAGTTTATATACATTTAGGATATTGAGTTCATTAAAAAGTGTTTGTGTGTGAAAAACGATCTACGTTTGAAATTATCCTTATAGCCTGTTTTTGTTTGCTAAGCAATTTTTTTATTTTTGTCGCGTTAGTGCTACACCAAGCAATGTTCGCATAACTTAAGTAGCAATGAATAAAAGAAAAGTAAATATTTTTTAAACAAGATCGATGTAATAACTGCTTTGCTTTGTATATTATACCTAAATTTTTGATATTTTATCTTCAACTACACCCATGTGTTCCCTCCAGGTTACATTTTCGTCTAGAAACACGCCTAAAAACTCTATTGATTGCTCTCTCTTTATTAATTGATTGTCAATAAAAAGGTCTGGGAGTTCTAAGGGAATATCTGATTTTTTATGTAGGCGATGGAATAAAGTGTATTTTGTTTTAGTAATATTTAAAGATAACTTGTTTGATTTAAACCATTGGGTTAGTTTGTCTAGTTCTTTGTTTAATGTTTGAAATAATATATTGATATCTTTATTGGAATAAAACAAGCTGGTATCATCTGCAAATAAAATTGTATTTAAAATGTTAGAAAATTTATTTAAATTGTTTATATAAACAAGAAATAGAAGTGGCCCTAATTGAAAAAAAAAGAGTGAAAAAAAAAAGAGTGAAAAAAAAAGAGTGAAAAAAAAAAAAGTGGCCCTAATAAAAAAAAAAAGAAATAGAAGTGGCCCATTGAATATTATAAAATAAATTTAGTATAAATAAGTTTTTTTAAGATAAAATGTAAATTTTTTTTTCAAATAAAAAACACTCGTGCGTGAGATTATTCTAAATATGAACGTGTAGATTTAAGAATTGTGATACCATGCGTTTAAATCAAAAAAGTATTTTTTTAAAGAATGCTCACATGTTTAGAGTCCTTAATGGAGCTCTTTGTAGAGCTCTACAAGCACTCTTTTAAAAGCATTCTTTGGTACTCTACTAAAAGAGCTCTGCGCGGAGTGTCTCGTAAAAGACCTCTTTGAAGAGCTTCAGGACAAGCTTAAGGAAAACCCAAAAGAGAGCTCTTTGAAGAGCGCATTTTTTAGTGGGAATAAGAAATTTATTTCTTCACATCATTGTGAATCTCTCATAAAGCAAAACAACTGTTGACATTACTCGTAACCTTTCACTAAAGTCATTCAAAAGAATTTCATCCTCTCTAAATCACTTTTTTAGTTACATTTTTTAACTAATGTTTATAAAAATAATTTTTTTTCTCCATATTCTGTTGAAATAAAAAGAAATTTAGTTTCTATTTTTGCACCAGCTTAGCTTAGATCAATGTCATTGTAAAAATATTTTGGCAATATCATCGGTTTTAACATATATTAAAGACATATCTTAGCACGGGTAAGTGGCTTTTACGATATTGTTAGATTTTTAGTTATCTATAACACAAAAAAAAAAGAAGTTTATCAACTTCATTTTTCTACATAACTTTGCTCAATATCACGCACAACTGTATTGTTTGGCAAGGCTTTTTAGGGCCCTGACAAATATATTATGTTGAACATTAAATGTCAACAATTCCATTACAGTCTGATGACGTTTGGCATAGATTTCTTAATCTCATTTTAAATAGAGTAAGGTAATGCGTTAACAGTATCCGATGAAAAAAAACTTTCAAAAGCAAAAAAAAACTCAGAAGGGTCTGAAACAGTTAATTTTTTTCAAAGTCGTCTCCGTATACCCTAGGCTAGTATGGTTTATTGACAACAAGAGTTAGAACGATAAATTATAATATTCTTTTTTTTAAATATTGGTGAAGCTATTGCTATAGTTAACTCCTAGTAAAAATATTCTTTATCTGTAAGTACGGATGTATTACTTTGTTTTTAAAGCACTTTCAAGTATTATCAAACTTAATAAAAAGTTATTCAAAAGAAAAAAAAAAAGAAAAAAAAGAAAAATAAAGAAAAAAAAAGAAAAAAAAAAAAAAAAGAAAAAAAGTTATTCAAAAGAGTTAGAAAATACACAACAAGACTATTTACTATGTTGTTGTTTTTTTATTTGGTTGTTATTGAAATTATCGCTAAATTTAGAGAAAGAAAGAGTGAAAATGTTTTGATTTTCTTAGTTCTTATTTTTGGATCAGAATAAAGTTATGATTAACTCTTATTTTCTTATTATTCTTATTATGATTGACTTTAATTTGTTTTGTTTTTTTATGTTTTTTTTATGTGCCCAAAGAAGTCCTAACGGTCTTATCACAAAGCAACGCGGATGAGGATTTAAATTGGAAAGTCGCGTTTCTTTTCCAACCAATGTCACAAAACTTGCCCAGAAGTCGGGTTTGAACCACGGATTCTTTATATTTGAGGCAAAGGGTCGTCCGTAAATAACATCACGCTATAAGGGGGGAGAGGGTTGATAGTTTTGTGACGATTCATACAAAACTTGTATCTTAAGTGTTATGGTTTTGTGACGAGGGGAAGGGGAAGGTCAAAAACAATCAAAAATTACGTTACGTAAATTATGGACAACCCCCAAGTTCGTTACCACTGCACAACGGCTGCTCAAATGCAAATAATATGTCTTCACTTTCTTACTACCTGTGATTTTCTATCTTATTTCTTATTTGTTTTTCAAATTTTGTTTAAAGACTTTTATGAAATTAATTTTATATAGTTTTTCAAAGACTTTTTTTTGATTGTTTCATTTAATCTAAAAAATGTCCAATTAAGTCTTATAAATTGTGTTACTTTTTAATGAGTTTGATTGCTTTCTGACAACAACAACATTTTTGTTATTTATTATTAGTTAAATAAGTATTTAATAATATATAGTAGTATTTATTCAAACACCATACATAGAAAAAAAGTTGCTACAATTACCAATGCTATAATTCAATAATTTTGTTTCAAATAAAACTTATCTGCGCAAATGTCTAGAAAGCAGCTTTACCATCGCGACGTCGTTTTTAAAAAATGTCATAGTATTAGAAATTATTGCAAAATTAACTAACTAAGTGTGCAGCTATAACTTAAAAAATAACTTGATTTTTATATTTCGGAGCATTTATTGCAGTACACATGTTTTATTAGTTTTAATCTTTAGATTCGAAACTTCCGATTTCAAATTATTAAGCTCCATATCTCGTCGCAAAATTTCTTCATTCATTTTTAAACGGTTTATCTCGTTCTTTTGTTGCTCTAATTCAAATTTAAAAGCTGTATTTTGCAACTCATGTTTTGTATCATTTATTGTATTTTTAAGTGATAAAACTTCTTTTTTGAAATTCTCATTATCCAATTTACGGTTAGAAACTTCTTCTTTATATTTATTTTCTGCCATTATTCGTTCCTGATCTTTAATTTCAATATTAATCAATAAAATTATTTTTTTAACATCTTTCTTCATTATATTTGTAAATTCATTCAATGCTGTATTGTATACGTCATAGGATATTGTTCTTAAAATTATTATCAAAAAAGAACTATCAAATTTACACTCGATTAATAAATTCATTAGTTCGGAACTTTTATTTTCTAATTCTGGCACCGAATAGCTTTTAATTTTTTTTTTTATCGATTACTTTTTTAAGTAAACACTCGAATATTTCTTGCATCTCTTCAATAAAAAAGCTTTTAATTGTATAACTATCTTTGGAGCTAAAAATAGAGCCTATGTTGACATTGTCTATTTGTTTTTGTTTGACTTTATTAATCATGTCAAAAATGCCTTTTCTGTCTTCTTGGTTAATACTATTATTATGAACCATTTTCATGATTGCAAACTGACCTTCCTTATGCCATTTAGTCAGAGACTCGTCACCCATAAATTGATTTAACTTGTTCACAATTTGATCAATACTTTTATGGACCGGTGTTTTTGTTACTACAAAGCCGCTTATCTTGTTGATTGATTCATTAGGTATAAACTCCTCTATACTTTTCAAGAGTTGCTTAATTAATTCCTCCTCTACTAGCAGTAATTTCATCCATAGCAGCCACAAAAACTATTTTCACTGTTTTTGCCCTTTCTACTATATTTTTTATAAACGCTGCATTAACCAAATTGACTGCCGCTCCTTTAGTATCTCTAAATCCCGGTAAATCGTAAAGAATTAATTTATTAAATTTAATAAACTGCGGAAATAAAGTTTGTGATGTACTGCCAACACCAATTGCCATTGCACTTGGATCGTAAAAATTTTTCAAAACAATGTTATCATTCTCGTCAACAATTAAATCTTTTTGGACTATATAATAAATCAAAGTGCTTTTACCTGAGCCCGTATTTCCTACAAACACAACAACATCGTTCCCAACGGAAGAGTTTAAAATAGGTTTGTTTTGTATCAACTCAAGTACTTTTTTTATATTTGCTCGGGTTGCCTCTAGTTCGGCAAGTTCTAAGACTTGATGAGCCATGATAAAACTTTTTTATTTATTTTATTATCTGTTTAAACCAAATATGTTATTTTAAAAGATGTAAAATAAAACAATTAATACAAATTTGTTTATATATATATATATATATATATATATATATATATATATATATATATATATATATATATATATATATATATATATATATATATATGCTGCTTTTACCATAAATGTTGTTACAAAAACAAAAAACGAAGTGTCTTTGTTTTGCTTTTTTTTCTGTTACACTAATTATAATATTGCAGAAATAAATACCATAACAACTCCTAAAATATTTTTTGTAAAATTTCAAAACTTCATCTGCCTAAAACGTTTTGTTTGATGATTTCTTAGTCTTGATGAAATAAGAAAGCCTGCAAAGCGCATAATATAAAAAACTTTTCAAAATCGAGTAGCGTTAAATCAGGTTCATCTTCAACTTATAAATTAATTAAGGAAACAGTTCTAAAAGTAGTTATATATTATATTGTAAAGTGCTTTTGTGTTAAAATTATTATAGATTTTTTACTAAAGCATACAGAGCAAATGTTTCATCTGCTACCAGAATTGTGCAAATCTTGTATTGAAATTGTTTTAAAATTAGTAACTCAAATTTGTTAATGACAATTGATGAAAATGATGCTTCTGGGAGATCATAAATGCTTTATTAGGAATATTTCATCAGACCAAGAAATCATCAAACAAAACGTTTTAGGCAGATGAAATTGTGAAATTTTACAAAAAAATTTTTTAGGAACTATTATGGTATTTATTTCTGCAATACCATAATTAGTGCAACAGAAAAAAAAAAAGAAAAACAAAGACATTTTGTTATTTGTTTTTGCAACACCATTTATGGTGAAAGCAGTATTAGCTTATAAAAGGATTAAAGAAATATATTTTGTTATACTAAATTATCTACTTATTAATATAAGACTGTTTTGTACAAAAATATAATAATACAAATATAATATTCATAAATCAAGCCATATTACAATATTTTTTAAATGTATATGCTACCACCTCCTAACGTATTTCATGTGATAAAAAATACTGGTTTCAAAGTTTTTTTGAAAAAATAAACATTTTTGGAGTCCATCAAGACCCATATGACGAGTTCCTAACATTATCAACAACAAAAAAATCTTTAAAAGTGTATTTTGACATTTCGTCTCAAATTAACCGAAGTCATGAAATTTGCAGACAATATAAATATATTATAAAAAACTTATTGAAAAAACTTTTTCCAAAAAATAGTCAAAATGCACATTTTTTTTATTTAGTAAATAAACATCATTTTTTATCGTGCTACATCTAAAAGTGAAATTTTCATATAATTTCTCTTCATTTGAGACCCAACATGATACACTTACATATTTTTTTTTTATAATAAAATTAGGTACTTGTAAAAAATATCTAAGAAAAATATCAACAACATAGACCATAATTATCTAAAATTTATAAAAAAAAAAAATTTTAATAGGGTTTTCAAAATAAGAACATTTTTGAACAATATATGTTTCCACGCAATTAATATGTTTTATACAATGAAAAAGACTGGTTTTTAAAAGTTTTTGAATAAAATTTTTTTGAGAACTTCCTCAAGACCCTTGATATCAAGGGTCTTGATTTCAAATTCAACAAATCTATGAGCTACACTAAAAAAGATTATAATATACAATAAAAAAGAATATAATTCACGCTAAGTTTTTGGTTTTATTTTTATTTATATTTTTGTGAAACCTTTGCATTGTTATATTGGTTTACGTTAAAAAAAGGCTACTTTATTGAATTTTCAGAAATTAATTAGAAATAAACTTTTGCCATTAAAATACTTATCTGTAGTTAAAAACAATAGCCATTTTTAATGTTCAAATGATTTTTTTATTTATCAGGCATGCGTATCTAAACATACCATTTTTACTAATATCTAACCGTATGACTCGTTTTCGTGTATTACCTAAACAACTCTCACCTTTTTCAAACAATAAACTAAAAAAGTTATTTTTTTCAAAAACTGCTCAATATCTTTATCAAGATTGATTATAAGCACAGACACTAAATAACAATTTAAAAAAATAATAATAAAGGTTGACTAATACTCTCAGACCAATAAACAATTTATAAATGTATTTTTTCCACTTTTGGTGGTAATTACTTTTTTCCATTTAATATTAAATGGTAGTTTCTGTTAATAATACATTACTTGACATCAATGAGGATATTAAATCGCTGTGTTTAGTTGTTAGAACAAAAAATAAACTCTTAGCGCTAAGAATTTTAACGTTAAAATGACACATGCATGACCTAATCAATCGTTTTCTTTTAATATTGAATTTTTGACATTTTAAGTGCGAGCGCATTATAGCAAGCGTCAATTTAAATATAAGTTAATCAAAGATATATGAATTGATATATACGTATACTTTTTTGGTCATTCTGATGCACTGTCAGTTTTTTTTTAAGTTTTTTAAACAAACGTTTAAGATCTTAACAAATATTTTTCCCTATATAACTTTTTTTTTAATTGTTTTAAATCATAAAAATTTTGTTTTATTGATGTTTTGAACATCTAAAAAGCATATATTTTTATTTACAGTCTCACATATAAACACTTTCATGAATGGCAGCTATTTTTTTTTCTGTTTTTCAACAAAAGTAACATTGTTTCAGAAAGTTGCAAATTTTCATAGATATTATTTTCAAATACTTAACTGTCTTTCATGAATTTCGAAATCTATTCTAAAGTTAAAAGTTATTTGAAATATGCTTAATAAAAAATCAAAAAAAACGTGTCCTTAAGTTTATGAGTTTTTATTGCTCCTCGGTCCAATCGCAGCAATATTTTAAAAGCATTTTCATTTGACACTCAAAAAAAACTTGATTTGACGTTTGCTCCTTGCTTGGAAGCTTTCTTTCATTATCTTCAAATAAATCTTTCGCGATTCTTGATTTCGTTTAAAGTCCATATACATTTTAACTAAAACAAATGTAGTGAAACAATTTTCTGTGATTATCCAAATATAAACTTGTGAATAACTATAGAAAGTAAAAAACTATTATATGATTTTTTATTCAAAGCATTCGTTTCTTGATTTAATTAACAAGCTTTTTCTGTTTGGTGATAAAACTAAATTGGTTTTGATCATTTGTATAATTTTTTTTTTTTTTTAAATAAGTTAAAAACTGCACATTTTTTTTATCAAGATTTATTTCAAGTAAAAACTTATAACGAAAATAAAATAAAATAAAGGTTACCTAAAACTCTCAGATCAATAAACAATTTATAGATGTATTTTTCCCACTTTTAGTGGTGATTACTTTTTTTCATTTAGTATTAAATGGTAGTTTCTGTTAATAATACATTACTTGACATCAATGAGGATAAGTAATCGCTGTGTTTAGTTGTTAGAACAAAAAAAAAGATAATCTTAGCGCTAAGAATTTTATCGTTAAAATGACTCATGCATGACATAAACAATTGTTTTCTTTTAATATTGAATTTTTGACATTTTAAGTGCAAGCGCATTATAAAAGGCGTCAATTTAAATATAAGTTACTCAAAAATGAATTGATATATAAGTGTACTTTTTTGGTCATACTAATTAGTTACAGTTAGTTTAACGATTGTTTTTTTAGATAACGTTTGAGACCTTAATATTTATTTTGCTTTATATAACTTTTTTCAAATCGTTTTAAATTATAAAAAATTTGTTTTATTGATGTTTTGAACATCTACGAATTTTTTTTTTTTGCTATATAAATTTATTCATAACATAAAACATATATTAATACAAATAGCAGCAGCAAGAAGAAGTCTTATCACCAAGCTCTTTAATCTATACCATATTACATGATAATAAAAAAAAAATTGTAAAACTAGAGCACTACTTAATATAAAACATTGTTATGTTGACTTTTCATAATTATAAGAAATTTAGGGCATTCATAGGTCCTGAATGCCCCTCTCTAACTATGAAAATCTACATTTATTTTTGTTTTATTATTACAAAAGGACAAATGTCAAATACTAAAGTAAAAGCATGTACTATAGTACAGCAGAAAGTTATATACTGTTATATATATAGCGTGTTAAATATTTTAAAAGATGAATTTTTATTAATTTTGAACATAAATAAGGTGATTATAAATGTTTAATTGGTAGATTTCCATTATATTTAGGTTAATAAACAATGCTTGGGAATGTGTAAGACGTTTCGCATTAGTTATGATTTTGACTGCATGTTTTTGTTTGTAAAAAAAAATTTTAATCTTTTTTTATTTTTACTGCACCAAGCAAGGTTTCCATAATTTAGATGACAATGAATGAATGAGAAATAAAAAAACTTTAAGCAATATGGATTTAAAAAAGGCTTTGCTCTACAAATCAGACCAATGTTCTTGTTTTACTTTTGAGAAAATGTATGTGATCTCTCCACGTCACATTTTCATCAAGCAGAACACTGAGAAATTTCAAAGTGATTTTTCTTTTTTATGTCTTGATTGTCAATACAGAGTTTTGGAAGTTTTAAAGGAATATTTCCTCGATCCTAAAAATGATGGAAAAAAGTATACTTCGTCTTGGTTATATTAAGTGATAATTTACTTGCACTAAACCATTTAATAAGATTTATCAACTCTTTGTTTACAGATTTGAAAAGAATGTTTATACCATTATGTGCATAGAATAGGTTTGTATTATCTGCTAATAAATTGTATCTAGTTCACTGCATAATTTACTTAAATCATTGATATATATGAGAAATAGGAGTGACTCCAATATAGAACCTTATGACCCCACACTTTTTTATTCATATCGGTCGTTTTACCATCATTGTAAGAAATAAGTTGTAATCTATTTGTCAGATAGCTTCTAAACCATGCTGTATTTATATTTTTTACACCGTAATTTTCTAATTTTTTTCATAAAATAAAATGATGGACAGTGTCGAAAGTGTTACTGAGATCATCAAAAACACTTTATGTACATTTATTTTTATTAAACAATTTAAATATATTTTGAACAAAATAAACAATTGCCAGATCAGTAGAGTGACTCTTTTTAAATCCAAATTGCTTATTATAAAGAATATTGTTTGCAGCTAAAATGTAATACAATCTTTCATACATAATGTGCTCTAATAATTTTGAAAAGCATGATAGTAAGTAGATAGGTCTGTAATTAGAGATATCAGCCTCGTCTCCTGATTTTAATACTGGCATTACTCTTGCAACTTTTACTCTCTTTAGAACAAGATTCCTTGTTCTAAAGAGAGACTAAATATATGCAAAAGCAGGGTTTTTAAGTATAGCATTGCTTAAATTACTACATTACTGCTTACATCGTCAACTCCAGTGGCGGATCTACAGTACTGCAGATTAGGCGGCCGCCTAAGGAGAAATATTATATTATAAATAAGGTGTATCTCAATTTACATTTTTTTAAAGTCAAAATTTCATTAGGATTTTTTTCACGGTTTCGGATTTGAAACCGCAAAAATGAGCGAAAGTGTTAAATATATTGGCGAATATATTGATTGGCGAAATGGCTTTTTTATGCATTACGCAAAAATTTTATTGCCTAATCTAAGGCAATCTGGAAAATCGGAAATTTACCCTAATTTAGTTAAAATTTGGCCGGTTGGTTTTTATGCCTAAGGCCGCCTGATCTGAGGCGATCTGATCAGAAAATTAAGAAAACTTGACATATTTGCCTGAAACTTGGCCGATTGGGTTAAGTTTAGGCATAAAAAGTCTGGAAATTAAAAAATTTAAACAATTTCCTTGGAATTTGGCCGATTGGGATATAGTTTACGCATAAAATGTCTGGAAAATAATACTCTTAGCATTTCTTTCTTCAAGTGTCTAATTTAAGCTGTCTAAGATTTTTGATAATTTGTGAATTGCATTAGAGAAAAGCGATAAAGTTACATTCGAAAAGATAAACAAGAAGTATTCCCTCCAAGTTGATTCTTTATGTTTTTTGCATTCATTAATTAATCAAGTTCATCTTAAATATTTGCGCTGAAGCCTACTTAAACAAAACTGCAAAATCGGATAAATTAGTACCTATTCTGTAAGTTATTATTTGTTTATACTGCTTTATTTACGTTAAGTTATTTATTCAGAGGCTTTCATCAGATTAGCATTAGTATCAAATTATTCATATTTTGCTAGCAAATCACAAGTTAATCTTACAGATTAACTTGTAAAATAATGTTTCAGTGCGAACTATATATCAAATGCAAAAACTAGTTAGTGGTTTAGCTATGGATTTATTTACAAGGATTTTAAAGTTAAACAATAAGGCTTTATACACCCATTGTTTTAGTCATCGAATAAATCTAGCAGTGTGTAATTCTTGCAAAGTTCAACTTCTCTGTAATGCTATGAACCATGTAAAAGAGGTTTTCTATTATTTTAATTTTTCTATCAAAAAAAATTTTGTCTTGGAGACAATGATTTTAGAACACTGTTATGATAAAAAGGAAAAAAAACTTAAAGATGTTAGTTGAACTAATTGGCTTGAAAGAATAGATGGTTTGAACACATTACAGAAGTTGTATATTCCAACAGTTTATTCCCTTGAAGCTATAAGCAATGACATAAATAAGTTTGGGGCAGACTCCCAAAGAGCTATATCTTTATTGAAATTGGTCACTACCTTTGAATTTATTATTTCCTTGGTTGTGGCTAGAGCTGTTTTTGATAAAAAACATATAGTGACTAAGATTGGAGGGAAAGCTTGAAGATTTTTTCTGATTTTTATTATGAAGATTTGTCAAATCCATTAGCTTTAGATGCAGAGTGTGGGCTTTGGGAGGTATACTGGACTACTAATTATCCCATTCCAAACAATGTGTCTGATACTATAAAGTCAATTTCATGTATAAAAACTTTTGCCAATATTTTTGTTTGTTTGCAGTTATTAGCAACTTCACCTGTGACATCGTGTTCTTCTGAAAGATCTATTTTAAATCTTCACAGATTTAAAACCTGGTCAAGATCAACTATGTCTGGATATCGTTTGGTTTAACATTGATGTATACACATAGAGATATAGTTCCAGATAATCAAGAAGTTTTCAAAAAGTTAATGCAAAGAAATGGCTATGTTTCTGTACAAATAAGTCAAAGTCTCTGTGACTCGGTTTATTCGTAAACATTTTTACACAATTTTAATAGTTTAAAGACTGTTGACTAAAGCATATAAATCACTTAAAATCTCTGTGAATATGACTTCGTTTCGTCTACTATAATCACTATAATCTATAATCCCAAGTTAAATCTTTTAATCACAAGTTAAAAACACTTTTATTGTCAATCTAATTGACACTAAAAGTGTATTGCATTCATTTGTATGTAGGATAAAAACATATATTTTATTGCCTAAAAATACATTTGGCCATAAATATATTTTTCAACCTTAAAATTCAAAATTAGTGAAAATAAATATTAAAACATTTAAATATATTAGTAAATAAAGAGTTATGGAAAGCCTTTCTGGTTGAAACAGTTCAGTACAGTATATTATTTATCCTAATTTTTATTTCATTAAATTAGCAGTTTACTTTCTGAGGGGATTTTTGTTTTAGAAAAAATTGTTATATTGTTAAAATTGTTTTATTGTTCAAATTTTTATATTGTTAAAATTGTTATATTGTTAAAATTGTTATATTGTTATTATTAGTATAATTGTTCAAGGAACTCTCCTGAACAATATTACTAAATAACTAGCACATTTTTATTTTTTGTTGTTCAAAATTGCAACTACGATTTCAGGCTTGTGATTTAGACGGTTTGTGTAAATTTTTAAGTAATTTTTAACAACTGGAATTTTTCTTATCTTAATCCTTAATTACAGAACAGTTTTTATCTTTACTCAATCACTAGGAGGACTTGATCAACATTTAAAGTGTAATTTCAAATCATGAAATATTTTTTAAAAACTTTATGAATGTTTAAAAACTACTTTATTTTATTGTCATAATACTCTTTATCTTTTATGATTAAGTTTCCTGTTAATCAATGAATGAAAATGTGCAAAGAAAAGCAGTTTGCTGATTGATTGTGTATTTTTCTGTCATACACCTTCAGTCGTTCTGCATAAAAAATCGTACACATGAATAGGAAGGAACCTTGACGTGGTTCATGTGCTTTAAACAAATACCTTCCAGACAGATACATTCTCACCCGTTGTACTGTGAGAGATAAATGGTCAGAAATTTGATTTCTTTAGATTTTTTTTTTTGTCTGAATTTATTTATTACTCAATAAATCAAATTTTTTTAAATGTATTAATAAAATCATTGTTAATCTACTATTTGTTTTCAATGGTTTGTATTCTTCGAATTGGCTAATGAAAATTAGCAAATCAATAAAAAGGGCTGGTGCTAGTTGCCGATACAGATTGTGATATATTTGGCTGATTAAGCTGATGCAGATTAATCTGAACATCACCAAGAATATTCAGATTAATTTTGAATTTCCAAATTCTTTTTTTTATTTTTAGTTGACATCGAGTACATAAACCATATTAAGAATAGCTAGTATAGGTATAATTTTTTATTAAATTTTACATATGTTTCATGTAAAAGATAATGACCAGAATCAAGTTTATATTTATAAAAAAAAATCCAAAAACAATAAAAAAAACAATAGTTTGGGAGGGAGCGATTTTAAGTTAATTTTTGCTTGAATTTTAGACTTATATTGTCTTAACCAGTTTAGCATTAAATTTTTTTTTTGTTTTTGAAAATGCGTTCTTACTTTTATAAAAGGCTGCAAACACCGAGTCTTAATCACAAAAAAAAATTCCAAATCGTGCAAATGGGGTGAATACATAGGGGGAGCCCCCCTGCTATCAAATGAAAACCTTTTGAAAATATAAATCCGAGTTAGTATAGAGTTGACAAATAGTAAATGGGGAAGGGAGGCTTATTTGGTATAAGAGAGTACCACTGTCTGGGATGGATTGTGTTATATCAATCGTGGCTCAGTAGTTAGAGCATTGGATTCGTAATGTAAGGGTTGCGAGTTCGATCTCTACTCGAAGCACGTAAAGGTTATCGGTAAGGTTGGAAACGGAGAGCCAAGTTACAAATGTTATTGTCTTTGTGGCGGTGCTCTGTGACAAGGCCATTAGCACTTCTTAGAGCACCTTAATAACAACAACAAAAAAAATGGGGGTGGGGGGCGCTAATATTAAAAATAAATCGCCAAAGGAAAAATAAATCCTAGATCCGCCCCTGAACTCCGAAACCTTTATTTGGTTTAAGATAGTATGCGGCCTTAGTATATTATTATCCATTATATTATTATTAGGGTTTAGGAACGTATCGAAGGAGGTTTTACTTTTTTTTATATTTAGTGCCAATTTTAGGCCTGTGCTAACAAATGCATGGTTAAACAAATAAGCAATTTTAGACTTGTAAGTAATTTCGCAATCATTTATAACTAGCTTTTTCGGTAAACCATTAATATTTCATTATGCTCCATTTTTTCATATCATTTTTGCTGTTTAGTAATTGGCTACTATAAAAAAACTTTTTTGCGCGCTTTGCAATTGTCACAAAAAGATGATCATAGCTTTTACAATTTGTTTCATTGGGTGTTTTTCAGGGACTTTGTTATGTTTTAGTTTAAGTAAATTTAGTTGTTTTTACTGATTGATCTTTGCAATGACATCGCAAATGGTGGACGCTTTTTTCAAACCGTTGAAAATAACTTTTTAAAAGGAAAAAAGTAAAAAAGAAAAGAAAACATTTATAAATTAAACTAAAAATGAAATCAACAAAAAAGAAGAATAAATAAATCTTGTAAAAGAAGAAAAGAAAAAGAAACATCTGAAAGAAAATAAGTAAAAAACTTACGAAAATAGAAGTTAAAAAAAAACGTTAAATGAATGAAATATAAAAACAATGCCAAAGAATGAAAAAAAAAAAATTAAAGAGATGAACCTCGATCGGCAAATCTAGATTTTTATTTATTTTTCATACATTTTTTTAGCTTTCTTTCATATATTGCTTAGGATTATTTATTTTATTATTTATTTATTTTTCTTCAATTTTTTAGCGTATATAGTTTTACTTGTTATTTTTTGTTAGTCATTTGTTTGTTTTTTAGTTATTATTTATTTTTAGTGGTATATAAATTTTTTATACAGTTATATATTGTTTGTTTTTATTTTCATTTTTAGCCATTTATTATATATGTTTAATTCTACCGTTTTTTGTTATTATCTTTTTTAATTTTAAGTTTTTTTGTTGTTGTTGTTTGTTTTGTTTATTTTGCATAGTTTTTTGTTTTGTTTCGTAATGATTGTTGTAAACTTGTTTTGTTTTGATTTTCTCAGTGTTTTTCTGTTTATATTATATTTATTTATTTGGTCATAATATTTGCAATATATTTTGATTATTATATTTTTACAACTATGATTATATTAATATATTTACTAAATCTTTAATTTTTTTTAGTAGTAGTCGTTTTTATGTCACCGTTAGTTGTTACGTTTTGTCAGTTTATTACTGTTTGTAACTGTAACTTTGCATGTAAAAATGATTGCTGTAGGGAAAATACCAATTATTTAAATTATTATAATTACTTTATTGCTATTGTTATTATTATTATTATTATTATTATTATTATTATTATTATTATTATTGCTATTATTATTATTAAGATTAATTGTATATATATAAATTATTTTTTTTAGGTATTTACTTGAGATTAGTATTTCAATACTATTTGTAAATAGCCTTGAAAATTTATTTTCAGAATATATATGATTGATTGATTGATTGATTGGGAATGCTTTATTGTAGAGGTTTTGAATTATACAATAAAAATTCTAATAAGCTTTATTAACATTCCTAGTATTTAAAACAGGTTCCCAGTTAGTCATAGATAAAAAAATTAATAAAAAGCTTTAAGAGAGGCGTCCTTAATAACTTGCCTTGTCATTTTTATCTTATTGGTTTATTGTTTTTTGTGAAATTATAAAGACTGGAAAAAGGTCAGATATGTCAGTTATAAATATACCAGTTTTTAGTTTTATATTTTTAAAATAATTAGTTAGAATATGATCAATGGAGGTGGCACTTTTTTTGTTATTCTAGTTTGTTCATTTATTGTTGGAGAGAAGCCATTTTGAAATATAAAATTAAAAGTTTTCTGGCGTGTTTATTTTTGTTATATTCTAATAAATCTAAATTTAGATCGCCAGTAAGGAAAACGCATTTGCCAGATATTTCTTTGTTAGTAATAAGGATTTTGATTTGTTTGATAAACGCTTTTTTATTACCAGAAGGTGGTTTATGTATGACGTACAGAATTGCGTTTTTGCATGTTTTGTTTATAACCTCAATAGATATTATTTCCAAATCCTGGGTCATAACATTTCTTTGCACAGCTTAATATCGAAAGAGTTGTGAACAATTGTGAACAAAAGGAACCCTAACCCTAACTATAATGCTAACCCTGACAATCCTCCACTTGCTTTTTCAGAGTCTCTATCTTGATGAAATACTTTATAATTATTTAGTTGAAAATTAGAATTGTTTTCAATTTCCTTATCTCAGCACCATGTTTCGGTAAGGCATATAATTTGAAAATTCATTTTAACGCTTAAAAGTAACAATTTTAAAAATCTCAAAATTTTTTCTGATGCTCCTAATACTATGGTGAAGGATGGATAATGCGTTTGAACCTAAGTCAGCAGTAATGTTTGAAATATCTGAACTATAGTAATAGGGGCTTATATTTTTCATTCCCTCTTCATCATTATAAAATATATTACCTATATCTGATCGATTTTCTAACGATATGTAATTATTTTTCAGGAAAGGTTCAAGATTAATGTTGTTATTATTATCAAAAATCAAATATTTTTATTTATTAACTTACATACAAATACTCTTGTGAACGGCAGCTAATTTTTTTTCTTTGTTTAACAAAAATAACATTGTTTTGTAAAGTAGTAAATTTTTATAAATATTATTTTGGATTACTAAACTGCCTTTAATGATTTTTGAAATCTATTTTTAAATATAAAGTCATTTGAAATATACTTTAAAAAAGCTTACAAAAAATGTCACCTTAGATTTGCGAGTTTTTATTGCTCCTCGGTCCAATTGCGGCATTGTTTTGAAAGCATTTTCATTTGACACCCAAAAGAAAAAAAAAAAACTTGATTTGACGTTTGCTCCTTGCTTGGAAGCATTTTTTTTCAATCTTTAAATAAATCTTCTGCAATTCTTGATTCAATTTAAAGTCCATTTACATTGAATCTAAAACAAATAAAGTCAAACAATTTTCTGTAAGTATCCATATGTCAACTTGTGTATAATTATAGAAAGTAGACAATTAGGATTTGATTTTCTTTTATAGAGTATCCGTTTCCTCTAATAAAACCTTTAACATTACTAAACCATTATCACGTTTCTGTTGTTACAGTATTGCCATAGATGGAACTAATCCAGGTTTAAAGCAAGTTTTGCACATATTTGGCATCATCGGTAACCCAGTGGGCACGGAAGAAAAAAAGGACGTCTTTTAAACGTCTTATACACGTTTTAGACGTTTTCTGAACGTCTTTTGAACGTTTTGGACGTATTTTAAACGTTTAAAAGACGTCTTTTTTACTTCCGTGCCCACTGGGAAGAAGGAGATTCAATATCTTTGTAAAATGCTCAATAATTGTTTATGATGCACCAGATAAAAGCTGAAAAGACTTTTTGGAGCATCTTAATAATCATGAAAAATAACTATCTGTATGCTATCAGCTAAGGTTTTTTATTTGGGTAAGCAAAATATTTTTCATTTTATATAAAACAGCAAAATAAAGTTTTATTTTATTTTAATTTTTCCTTTAAAGTGGCATGAATTATATTCAATATTTAAAATTTGCAGTGTTATTGTTTACACTAAAGTACTTATAAGATTTTTTATGATTTAAAAACTTTTACAAGTTTTTAAATGAAACCCAAACACCATTACTTTCTTTTTTCAACAATTTTTTTTCGTTATGTTTATACTGCCAACAAATTCCTTTTGAATTTTTATTGATTACTCGATCAGGGTATTAATGGATAACTGGTTATGACGTATTTATTGTTTATGCTTGGTTTTGATTTTCTTAATAAGCTTAAACAACCACTATAGCACTTCTATTATAACAGAAAATTTACAAAATAAAAATATGATAAGATTGTTTAAGTTAGGCTAAAAACGCACCACTAAATAAACACCATTGATTTAGAACTATGTGCATTAAATGCATGTGTATTTTGAAATGCTCAAATATGAAAGGTTGCTACGAAACTACACTTTCCAGTAGTTTCACATCTTTAAAGCAAGAGATATAAACCATTAAAAACAAATTAAGTACTACATGCTTTAAAATATACTCAAAACTAAGATTTTATTAAAAAGAAAGTTTTGAAAATCTTCATTGAAAGAGGTTGATTTTCTTGAAACACTTAAAGCAGCTAAAGTTATATCTATATTTGCACTTTTAAAAAACTAACGCCAATATATAATAAATAATGTTTGAATTAGTTAAATTAGCGTTTATCTTCTTTAAAAAAAGTAAATATTAGTGGTTTAAAATAACCTTGAAGGTAATAAAAACTGCCAACAAAAACTGTAGCGAAAAAGTTGTTGCCAAAATTGATTGCGTTTTTTCAACTAAGAAAAATGTTTTTTAAACTATTGTATCGTTGTATATTAGGATGCGACATATTATATAAGCCTGTCACATACCTATAAAATAAATGTTTTATAGGCTAAAAAAATTAATATAATATACTAAAATACAAACAGAGATGCTTGATGTTATAGCGCTCCACACTTTGACTACGCGGTTAGGAGTTATTAAAATAGAACTAGAAATAAAATTTGATTTTACCCCCATTATAGCAAAAATGGTTCCACTGACATAGGAAAAGCGTTTTAAAAAATTATCAATAAACACCTATTGCCTTCTAATAAATAACGTTAAGGTGAGTTTCCAATCCTCCGTTTTTCTACGGGAATGGGAAAGTGTACGTAAAAATAATCACGTGAGCATGTGCAGTTTTCTTTTGGACAAATAAAATCTTTTATTACGCATGCTCACGTAACTATTTTTCCGTTCCCGTAGAAAAACAGATGAGTGGAATAATCACGTAGACATGCGTAGTATCAGTTTTAATATGTCCGAAGGAAAACTACGCATGCTCATGTGATTATTTTTCCCTTTCCTATCCCGTTCCAGTGAAAAAACGGATGAGTGGAAACTCACCTGAAGAATTGGTAATAAATGTTTAAATATAAATAACTTATAATACTTTACAGACTTATTTAGCATTTTTTTTAAAACCGCAACCCGTTACGATTTTTATTTTATCTATGTGAACGAAAGTCTATACAAATATCTAACATTATACTTCAAGTTACGTAAATTATTAAATACTAGCTGGATCGGACCCGTAAAAATACGGGTTTTTGTAAGTCTATTCCAAACCGAACCTTTTAATACTTTTTTTTTTATATATCCTAGTTTTTCGAATCCGTATAAAACGGGTCTTTACCAGAACTTCTATTTCTATACATACCTATTCCACACCAATTATTTTGATACCTATTCCTTATTTACTTCAATACTTTTAAGTAAATAATTTTGTTCTGAAAAACAGCAAAAAAATAGATAGACTATAAAACGCTATGGAATCGCCCACAAATTACACAACGCTAATTTTTAAAAAAGTAGAAGATATCTTCAGTTCTTTAGGATGGCGATTTTCATTAAACTTGATGAGCTGTATAGACTTTTTATTTAACATACGACTCTGCAAGGAAAAATTTTGATCACTTTTGTTTTTTTAATTGTGAAATTTAGTGTTGAGTAATTTATGGACGATCCCTTGTTTTAAAGTTTAGATAAAAAATCAGACAAAAAGTGTATAAAGCCAAAAAATTCTAGAGTAAAATGTTATTTTGATGGTTATCTAAAGTGTCGTTAATGCGCACTCGGCTTTGAATGTTTAACGGGGGCGTAGATTAATAGCTGTATGACTCTAAATTTCCTTATTGTATCAATATTAAATAACTTAACCTTTTATTTATTTTTAAAAGTAATTATTTTAATAAAATGGTTTCATTTTAATGAAAAATCAAAACTTTTAATTATGTTTTAATAAAAAACATTTTTAACCTCCGTACTATTTAAAAAAAGTTAATTTTGCCGCGTGACAAAATCATCAGCTTACTTTATTTTTAATTTTTGTTGTCATGACCCGTAAAATATGGATTTTGGTAATGTGTTCCAAACCGACCTTTTTTATATTAAATCCTTATTTCAATATATTTTAGTTAAAGGTCGGAAATTAACTATACAAAAAGAGAAAAAATATACTCGTTGTTTTCATTTTTAGGCTATAAAAAAAGTTCTATCGTAAATAATTTTGAAAAACATGAAATGATTTAAATTTGTGGATCGGACTTACCATAAGCCGTTCAATACTGGTCATGGTAAGTGTATTCCACACCGACCGAATAACAATAATTTTTAAAGAGATAAATACAAAATTCTTTGTTTTAATATAACCATAAATGTTCCAAACTTTATAACTTCAACATATTTCTATAAAAAGAAAAAAAAAAAAAAACAGGACAGCGGTTATTTTTTGTCTTTAATAAGTTTCTTTAATAATTTTTACACAGCGGTTATTATTAGTTATTTTAGATAATTTAATACAACGGTTATTTTGAATAATTTAACACAGCCTGTGGCGGATTAAAACTTCTTGGGGCTCGAGGATATTTTTGTTTTTTGAGGCCTTTTTATGGGCCAGAGTCAAAAAATGACTTAATAAATTTTAAAATACTTTTTATAAAATTCTCTTCCTTTTATTTATTATAGTATATATCTTGATATATTTTATGCATACAATATCTATAGGCCTTAAAAAAGGTTTTATTTTGCATTCTAAAAAATTGGTAGAGATTTTAAAAAAATTAAGTTTAAACAAAAGGATTTGAACCCACGCGAAGCACTTGAACTATTTTGGCATGTTTTAAAAGAATAAAAAATAATCTGTGTTGTATTAATGTATTAACTGGAAATCAATTAATTTATACATAATAACCAAAACAAAATATATAAAGAAAATTACGTTTACAAAAAAAAATTATACTAATTTTGCATTATCAATAAAGGGATTGGCAGATTAGGCAATAATTGGATTATTTTGTATAATAACCAACTGCATAAATAATTATAGACGCAGCATTTTTTTATTTACTACTCATTCTCCTCTTGAACATATTATATATAACATATTACAGCATATAAAAAGGATCGGGATGTTTTTGCCCTAAATTTGAACCCACACCTTGTGAGATCTGGGATCTCTATTTTTTCTTCAAAATGCTAAAAAAGCATTGTAATTGTCTAAAACGAAACAAAATTAAATTTATGACATGAAAAAAGTAAAAAAGGTAAAATTACGCTGCAAACAAATTAACCTGTTGCTGATTAAACAATCAAAATCTGTAAGAAAAAAAAAATTACTTTCTGTGTAACAGAAAAAAACTTCTGATAAGTAAAAAAACAAAAAAAAAGTTATTCGACCAAAAAATAGAATTATCCTTACCTTGTTTACAATAAAAACTAATTTCTACTCATACTATTAGCAAATGATTAGCAAAATAGTAAACTTAAAATAATTAAAGCTTACTAAGTTAAAGCCATATTTTAATAGTAGACAAAGTAAACATATAATAGTTTGTGGAGTATCAAAGTAGAACTAAAGAAACAGAATAATAACTAAATTTAAATGTTTTTAATACATAATACTTATAGTTGAAAACATAAAAAAATATATCAACTTTCACAAGATAATGAAGGTAAAGTAGTTAAATGGAGTAAAAAATAAAAAATGATTTTTTCATAAATATGATCTTTTTTGATGAAAAACAATGTTCTTGAACAGATAAGGACACATCGGTGAAGAACATATCTTTCATATTAAGTTCCTTAAGTTTATTTAAAGGTCATTAAAGTTCTTTTATATTGCAAGTACTTATTAGACCTATAAATAAATACCTGAGATAACAGGTGATTATAAAATACCTGAGATAACAGGTGATTATGAAAATTGATAAAGTATTCAAAAAATTATTGATGACAGTATATTATTTTGACATGGAAAATCATAAACACTGTCACAGCAGCTCTTGAATCATTCCAATATTTTGCATGTTTTGTAGACTTGAATTTTGATGGTGTTTTGTGTAAAAACAAAATGTAAAACTTTCAACATTTTTTGTAAACATATCTCTTTTTAGGTTTCAATATTTAACTTAAATAATATTGAAAGAGAAAAAAATTAGTGCTTTTGAAAGAATATATTTATTTATAAACAAAACTTAAAAATAGATGAATACATTTAAACATATAAAACTAAATACATTTAAATACCTCTTATTTGTAGGTGTAGTTATGTATTTTCCACTAACCACTCTAATTTCTCAAACTGGGTAAGGGTAATTCCATTAATTTAATAAATAGAGGGGAAATTGTGTTGCCTATTCTAGATATGGAAGACTTTATTTAGAATTTGACTATTGTCCCCCTCTACTTTTAAATCTATGTTATTAGACAGAAAAATACAAACTGCAATATCACAACAATTTTGAAAATTAAACAACATATATGCTTTTCCATAAAGTAAATAAATCAGAAAATATTCCTCTTAAATTACCAGATCTTAATATTAATAAAACTTATATTAAAAGGGAATCTTACATAAACTTTTTAGGAGTAAAATTGGATGAAAATTTAAAATGGTGTTCACATAGAAATAGCATTGAAAAAATAATCTCAAAAAATATTGCAATGATGTTTAGAGCTAAACCCTTTCTAAATATATCATCTCTGAAAAAATTATATTTCGCCTTTATTCACAGTTATTTGTCTTATTGTAATGTTGTGTGGGCTAGTACTAGCCATACAAAACTAAAGAAACTCTACAATAAACAAAAACATGCATGTAGAATAGTATTTGGAGCCGACAGAAATGTTCCTTGCGAACCACTTCTAAGTGTGCTCGGTGCTTTAAATGTATATAAACTCAATTTATTGTTTATGTTTAAAACAAAAAAGGAATTGTCTCCTAAAATATTAGGAATTGTCTCCTAAAATATTTCAATCTTATTTTAATAAAATTAACCATAGGTACTCAACAAAGTTTTCAGAAAACAACTTTGTTGTTCCAAAACATAAATTAAAATTAACTTCCTATTCAATTAAATACCGCGGACCTTATCTGTGGAAGAAATTTCCAGATATTGTTACCAAAAAGCCGACTACATTAGAGCAATTTAAGGATGAATCAAAACGATTATTATTGTTTATGGACCTCAATAAATCTGACTTTAAATGTTTATTTTAAAGTAAACACAATAAAAAAAAATAAAAAAAAACAGATTCAATTATATCAATGATATATGATAATATGAATAAGAAAAGAAAAAAAAAGGAACAAAAGTAAAAAAAAAAAAAAAGAAAAAAGAATAAGAAATCCAAGTGATGATGTCACAAGTGATGATGTCATAAGTGATGATGTTACAAATTCATTTAGTGTTAATTATGAGATTTTAGTTTTTCAATTTCTTTTATATTCAAGAATTTTTTTTTTTTTTTTTTTTTTTTTTAATATATTAACTTATTTCTTACACACTTTAGCAACTGTTAAGCATCGTAACGCTTCTTAATTAATTCTTATTTTTTATTTTTTTTATTATATTAGTTATTTCCTATTTCATTTCTAATTGTTTCTTTTATATATATATATATTTGTATGTTACGGTTATGTAGAATTTTTAATGGGGCTCGGCGATAAGGCGAAATGTGCCTTCTTCTTGCTCCAGCCATCAATTTATAAAAATGTATATGCAATGTAAACATTTTTTAACGGCGAAATAAATTACACTAAAAAAAAAAAAAAAAAACCCTGCTCTTTGAAATATGAAAACAGGTGGAATGAAATTTCCTTTGGCATTTCCTATACCACACATAGTAATCAATTCTCCTCGTTCAGTTGATACACACTGTCCAACTTGTTTTGTTCCACGTGATGCTATAACATGGGGTGCTTGTTCTACTGTCATAATGTTGGTTTCATCGATATTATAAATTCTATCAGGAGTGAAATGATGTTTTTTGATTACTTTTTCATAGTTATCAAAAAATTGATTTACATTGTGCTCATTGAAACTCGTTGAGCGAGACAAACTCGTATTTTCAGGTTTTCGAAGAGAAAGTTTTTGGTGGCGTTTTATGAAGCCTTTCAACCACTCTATACCAGCTTGTTTATTTTCTATCCATTTACTTGGACATTTGCAAAGTTTCATTGCATAATGAAATGCCAATTTATGTGCTTGTTTATATGTCAACCCATAGTTCATTTTAGAGCTTTTTATTAGATAGTCTTTCAACATTATTTCCTCATCTTCATTAAATACTTGTGCGACTATATATTTACTTGTGAAACCTAACTTGGTCTTGGATAATGATTTTTTATACTTCTTTATTCTGTTATGTAAAGTATTACGTTTTAAATTATAGGTTATATCAGCTTCGTTTGGCTTCATTAATCCATTTGCAACTTGGAGAACAGCATTATTGTCATCTTCCTCTATGACTTCTGTCACTCTTTTTTTTTTATAATTTCGAACCATTTTTATCATTAAATAACCAAAATTCAGTCCGTAAATAATGAAGCAATAAAGTGCGAGAAGTTGAAACAATGCATTAAATGATTCAAAGGTGCCCCGCTCTTTTTTTCAAAACTGCCCCAATGGCGTCTTAGAGAGTAAATAACTATTTATAGAACCAAAATAACATTTTCAAACGAAATTTTTTGCCTTATTCTAAATAGAATAAAGTATTCTATATAAAAAATAGCATTAAGTTCACCACTTGTTAAAAATATGGTCAAGAAAGCCTTACAATTTTTTATCCAAATGTTTGAAATTTGTACTCGAAAACAAAAAAATCGTCTAGTTTTTCCATTTATATCAAACGGCAACATACTTAAGTGACAGATGTGAGGATAAGTATTGTATTCATAAAATAATTAACTATACTTAATTTAAATACATGTACTGTTCACAAATGCATTTTTTCAAGGCTGCGCCCGTTCAAAGCTGCCCCGTTCTCCCCTATAATTGAAATGAAAAAATACAACTTTTTATGGAACTATTAGTTTCATGCCATTCGGCAATCATTCATATATATGTATATATATATATATATATATATATATATATATATATATATATATATATATATATATATATATATATATATATATATATATATATATACATATATACACATTTTAGATAATAAATTATATAAAAATAATACCTACTTTTTATTTCTATAGTTATGTTTTTTTTTTATTTTTGTTAAAAATAGACATGTTGAAAACAAAAAATTATTATTGAATTTATAATGTTAATAATTTACAAGTTAAAGAATTTGCATTAAAAAAAATTCATATCCTCCTTTATCATTAATAGTATAAATACTTATAAATCTTAAAAAAATGGCAAATATACAATTAATATAAAACATAACATATAAAACAGATCATGCAAGACTTGAGAACATTACTCTTTGTCAGATTCATCAAAAATAAAGCGTTCAAATCGTGGTAATGATAATCCAGATAAAGGTTTCATTCTTTAACTTGTAAACTATTACAATTATTTCATTCTTTAACTTGTAAACAATGATTGGGTAGTATGGCCACGACATTGAACTGGCTTTCTGGATGGACTTTTTTTCTGCTCTTTCTTTTCTGCCTCCATTTCTGTCAAGAGCTCCCGACAAAAAAGTCACAACTACCTTTTGAATTTCGCTGTCTGTGGCATCTTTTGTCGGCAAATTTCTTCGTATTGCTTCTATAAACATAAACTAATGTATATAACACATGTATATATTAGGGACCAGCGAAACTGCATTTTTTGTTTAGAACCGAATCTTAAATCGAGCAGGTCTTGATTCGCAAATTGAACCAAGTATCAAATCAGCATTTTGAGGAATATGAGTTAAAGCATTTACTTATATTATACATTTCAAAAGAAAAACAACAACTCTTTTTTAATGCTTCATGCAGCGGTTATCTTTTTTAACAATTGGGTAACAATTTTTAACAACTGGTAACAATTAAGAAGACATTTACGGATAAATAACATCATTTTGATAGCGCAAAAGTTCCCAAGATTTAAAAATACCGCAACAAAAAGAAAATAAGTAAAGATTCAAAAAACTTTTATTAAGTTTTTTTGAAACTCAAATCACTTTTCCGATTCAATATATACACATACATACAGTATTGGACAAAACATTTGCAACCAACATCGAACAATGCTAAAAAGTGTTCATAATTTTACATGTCTTAAAAACAAAACGAACTATACTACCACAGCAAACAATTCAGGAGTCTGGAGTCATAGCATGACATGACATGAGCAATCAGCTGACAGGTGACAACACACAGGCAGAATTTCGTTGACAAGTGCCATTTTGCTGCAGACAAAACAAATGCAACTTTTTTGGTTTGATTCATTTTCTTAAGTCTGGTCCGTGTCAACGTCACGGAAGTTTTTTAATAATTAAGGGAAGTAACCAGAAGTTTCCAGAAGTTTCCAGAAGCATGCAGAAGCTTCCGGAAGTTTCCAGAAGAAGCATCTGGAAGCATCGAGAAGCATCCAGAAGAATCCAGAAACATTCAGAAGCATCCAGAAGAATCCAGAAGCTGCCAGAAGTTTCCAGAAGCATCAAAAAAAAGCATCTAGAATCTTCCAGAACAGGTTCACACAAGTTCATTTTACTATATAAGAGATATGTAAACCGACATGTAATTCAGTCAGTATATGGAAGTCAATTAGTCAGTATTATCAAGACAGTTTATCGATATGAGTTTTATCAAAGTGTTTTATCGAAAAACATCAAAACAAGAAGTGAAATACAACAAGTGTTTAATTACATCAATACAGTCCACATCCAACCAAGACGTTGTGTTCCACAGAGCATTATGGTATCATCACAAGGTAAATGTAACACGGTAAGCCTTGAGAAGCGTGATTATTTATTTTTATTATTTTTATGACTTCAATTGCAAAAATGGCTCCCGACAGTCTTGGATTGGAACTAAGAAAGAAAATTATTGGCGATTACGTAAGTGGAATGTCACAAAAAAGTGTTTGTGATAAACATCGCGTGAAAAAATGCACCGTATCAAGATGTCCCAAATATCGTTCTACGGGGAAGTTGGCAGCAGATAACAAAGGTAGAAGACCGCGTTCTTTCACTTCTAGAGAGGATTCTATGATCGTCAGATCCGTCAAGAAGGATCCCTGGATATCATCAGTCGAGATACAAAAGCAATTAGAGCTGCCTGTATCGGACCGAACAATCAGACGACGTGCTGTTGAAGCCGGATTGTTTTCTCGAAGCCCTGCAAAGATACCGCTGATTTCACTAAAGAACCAGAAGATAAGACTCCTGTTTGGTACATCTCATATTGACTGGAATTTGCAGAAATAGCGAACTGTCCTATTCAGTGATGAATCGAAGTTCAACCTCATTGAGAGCGATGGCATTGGCCGTGTACGTCGACCGGCCGGAAAACGCCTCGATTTACGTTACTGCCATAAGACCGTGAAGCATGTGGAGGCAATGTAATGGTCTGGGGGTGTTTTTCTGCTAACGGTCTAGGTCTAATACATTGAAACGATGGAATAATGGACCGTTTCATGTATAAAAATATCCTGAAAGATGTTATGTTACCTCACTCTGAATAGAATATGCCCATAAAATGGGTTTTTTAGCAAGACAACGATCCGCAACACATTACAAAAATAGTCAAGCAAGGGTTTCAAGACAACACCTATCGGTGATGGATTGGCCGCCTCAATCTCCGGATCTCAACCCTATCGAGAACTTGTGGAAGATCGTCAACCACAGAATTAATCGTGAAGGTGTTCGTAATAAGTATCAACTATTTGAACAAATCCAAAAGGCCTGGGCAGCGATTCCACAAAGTTTCATTGATCACCTGATCGAATCTATGCCTCGAAGATGCAAGGCTGTGATTGACAACAAAGGATTCGCCACGAAATTTTGATAGCGAAATACAGCTTGGTCAACATTTTGTCGAGTTGCCCTTGTTTTGTCCAGAAGGAAATTAACTTTTTTTATTACTTTTGATTAATTTATTAATTTTCGTGTACAATAAATGAACTTTGTGATGAATAAAACTTGAAGATCTTTGTCTCTAAACAGTTGCATAGTTATTTCTCTAAATTGAAAAACTGATGCAATTTTATCAAAAGAAACTAAATTAGCATTATTTGGTTGCACTTGTTTTGTCTGATACTGTATATAAATTTAATAAATGACAATAAAGTGTAGAAAAAACAATGAAACAATTTTAAATATTTATATTTAATAACTTATTATTATATTTATTAACTTACTTTAAATAACTTGACGAAATTTAAGAGTTCGGAAAGACTTTTCTTCAAGATCATCTTGCCCTGTTCAATTAAATTTTTTTGCTACTTTATTATTTATTACTGATGAAATCATTCGCTTAGTGGTATCCTTCAAAGTTTGCCCGCTTTTTGCTGCTACTTCCTTCCTTAAAAAAATTGTTACCACTAATAAAACAATTTAGTTCACTTTTTTTTATTAACAATAATTATAAGGAATAAAATGTTTTGCAATAGGCTACAAATTAGTAGTCAAAACATCTTACAGAGGTGATAATGTTTTGACTTAGGAAATATTTTATTAGCTCTCCCAATAAATCTTTCCTATTAAATATCTAGACCTAAACAATTATTAGTTGGTATTAAAATAATTTTTATCAGGAATATTATTAAGCATTACAAATAATTTTTAAATAACAAATAAACTTTTATAAGCAATTTTTCAGTACAACTCTTTATTACCAAAAAATATGTCCTTAACTTTTACAAAAAATTGTAAATAGCATTTCTCTTCTGTGTCAGAATCACAAATATATACACATCTGCTGATCTGATGATATGCATATCATCACAATAGCTTCTCACAAAAATCATCGCTCCAAAATGATGCTTTAAATTATGTTGTTAGGTTATAACTTAGTTCATTGGTTAACTAACAAAAATTATTATTTGATTTTAATTATATAAAATCTTTTTGCTTTTAACAATAAAAATTTTTTTAACGATAAAAAAATGCATAAACAATTTGTAATTTTGGAAAAAAAAAAATTAAAAGCAAAATTTTAAAACTTACAAGCTTAACAAAAATAATTTTGCCCTGCTTTAGTGCATCCTCAAGTTGCTGCAATTGTTTGATGTCACTAACTGGTAAACCCATAGAATCAAAGATTGTCATTGTCTTCTTTCCCACCTTGTGTAAGACATTGTAACATGGCAGTGTTGTTGTTCACTTGCTTTTGTAGATTATTCATAGCAGCTTTAAGCTCCACCTGAAGAAGTATAATCTTGTTCAAGGTGGCATTCATTGATGTGAAGGCAGTAGTTGATGAGTTTAATGTTTCATTAATAGTTTCTGCATTTTGAAGAAGCTCAGCCTCTATAAGATGCTCTCTATTAACAATATTATTACTATCATTTGAGGACGTAGTTTGAATCTGGCTAGCTGACAATTTTTAAATAACTGGTTTAATTGATGTGCTCATTTGATGGACAGCAGGAAATGGAGGAGGTGTTGGTGCACAAGGAGATAATATTTTTTTTGCTGTTTGATCACTTTTTCCAATCTCGTTCCATTTTTTATTCAATACAGAGACAGGTGTCTGCAGAAAAATTTTTTTTAATTCTTGATGTTCATCAAAATCTTGCGAGTCACTATCATAATTTTCATCAAGATACTTCTGTACTCTAAACACATAAATCTAATGCCAAAACATAATTTATAGAAATTCATTTTATGGTATATTATAAACACCTTAAAGTCTACATTATGAAATAAAAAATAATACCTTAAGATATAATGACTTTCAGTAAAAATAATTTTAAGGCTAAATATTGACAGAGTTAATAAGTGTGTACTTTAGTCAACAAATAATAATTAAAACTTAGTGAAGTACTTTTTTTACTCAACGCCAAATAAAAAATAAAGAAATATATATAAGGTTGAATATATATATATAATAATGGAAAATAAAGGTGGGGGATGATGACGATCATGATAAGATCATATAAAATATAACATAAAAAAAATGCATATACAAAATGAATTTTATTTAAATACATAAAAAACGCAAACTTAAATAAAAATTTAAGATCATTAACATTTAAGCAGCCCCCGTCATAAATCATGTGTTATCAACCTGCACTGGGTAAAATTACAATACCTGATCGCCTACTACAAACAAGTAAAGTTATTCAAACTAGCAAACTGTATGTATGGGGATTAAATTCTTATATTTATTGGGTTAAGAACCAGTCTGCACAATATCGTGTAACTAATTTACTGTTGCAACAACGAGCCATGGTCACTACACTGTGCATAGAGCAAAGCTAAAATATTTCACATTATAAATATTCTGTGTACAAAACTAATTTATAAATCAAAAAAACTATTATAGCTTACCGTTTTGATTGCAGTCTTTGACTTCACTCTGCAGAGATCACTCTGCAGATCTGAAGTGATAATAGCTTTAGAAAGGCAAAATCGAGCCTTTTCGTAAGAATCTGAATATGGTAAAAAAACTTTTAACAAAAAATATAAAACCAATTTTTTAAATTAACTCAATTTAAATTTGTGAAAGAATTTAGAAGCACAACAAAATAACACAGTTCTTTTTTATTACCCATTTTAGAGAAAACTTAAAAAAATAATTTTAAATCCTTTCATAAAAAAATAAAGAGTTAAACTCGTTGTTTTTAGCACAATTCAAAACTGTTTTGAATTGTGCTAATTTCATTGCCTTTCAAATTAAAATATGAGAGCATTACCTTTCATCCCTAAAATTCTGACTGAATGCTTTCTCCAATTTTCAGTTGGAGTTTCCTCTTCCTTGGCAGCTTTATTGTCTCCTTGTTGGCTTGTATAAGGAGGCCAATAACATATTTCCTTATCAATCAGCCAAGCACTTGGTACAACTGCAAAAAAAAAATTTTTCATCTACAATGCAGAACAATTAATACAACATAAAATAAACTTTACTTAATTCGTAATCAACTAAATCAACAAAATAAATAAGTTTAACTTGTTTTTTTTTTAAATGTGTATTAAATTTAAATTTTAATACTTGATAATCTTTTAAACAAATTTATAAATCTATTATAATATTGTATAGGATTCATAAACAGCATATGACACAAACTTATTTCATGATTCCCATTCCTGTTCGAGTTATAATTTTAGGCTCTTTCTAGAATTTTTTTTTAAACGAGATGATATCTGAAAGTAGCACCGCATCCAGGGCCAGATTTATAATATTAAGCCAGACTAATAATATTATAAGTATTATTTTTTTATTATTATCTGTAAACTGTTTAAAAAAATAGTTTTATAAAAACTGATAATTATATAAATTAAATAATATTAACATAAAACAAGCTATAAATTAAACAAACCTTAAACTTTTTCAATGATTTCAATAAAAAATGGATAATAAAAATTGATCTTTTTATACCAGACTTTGAACAAAATTATTCAAATAATGATGCTCTATCTTTTTTCACAGACAAATCATTATAAATCTCTGTTCATACCTGCAAAAAATTAAAAGTCAGACATTAAACTAATGAATGCAATAAAACAAATGACTAGTGATAACAAAAAATAATTTTACTAATTATACCTATTTTATAATTATTAAAACAAAAATTCTTTGTTAAATTATATATTAAATTCCTTTAAATTTCATAAATTTATTATTCAAGCATTTGTTTTAGTCATAAAAGTTATCTTGGATGTTGAAATAATGACAATAATATATTAATATATATATATATATATATATATATATATATATATATATATATAATATATATATATATATATATATATATATATATATATATATATACATATATATATATATATATATATATATATATATATATATATATATATATATGTATATATATATATATATATATATATATATATATATATATATATATATATATATATATATATATATATTTATATTTATATATATATGACAATATTTAATTAATAAAATCTCACTCAAAAGCAAAACACACATTTTTATAAATAACTTAATCATAGTATGAAATATACACATTAAAAATAAAAATAAATTAAAAAAAATTCATTAATTTTAATTTGGCAAAAAAAGTTAAAGGTGTAACATGGGTATAGCAGCATAGCCAGTATTAAAAGGTAAAAGAACATATTTTCTTTTTATTTCTTACAGTGAACAGTACAACAATGATGCATTCAAACATGATACTTTAAAAAATGTTTATGTCTGATGAATTGCATGGATATATAAACAAATTTTCAATGTTTTCAAACACTTCATATTTGATACTGACATTATCATCAATTGTTTTTACGATATTAGTTACAACAATTATTTTTGTCATCATTGAGACTAAAGCAATTATCACCATCAGTTATTTTGATACAAAAATGTTTAGCAAATAATTCTTTAAACTGAACACTTATTTTGAGATTTCTTGGTACAGGTCCACTACAATGTTCTTTCTTAAAGTAGGGAAAATCTTTCACTGTATAAGTTGACTGTTGTCTCATATCAATTATTTTTCTTTCTTATTATCTTCTGACCACTTGCTGCAATGGCAAATGAGGCTCTCACACAAGCTTTTTGAATTTTTTCAAATAGTTTTTGAATGGAAATGATGATACATTATCCAGAGGTCCAAAACTTTTAGAAACACTTGCTAAATGCAACAACCCATGCATATTGTATGTGATCACTTCTCTGCCATAAATATTAGCAACATGCTTAACAAATAACAATAAGAAACTCTGTGCTTAATCAACATATTTATTGTACAAATACTCACTTAACATGATATTCATAGCAACTAAGAGTAGCATAAAACTATTATATAACGCAGTTGGAAGTATACCTTCAAAACACACCTTGCCGGTACACAACTGTAATTGTCGAAACTCAGTTGCCTTCCATCACTCAAAGTCTTTGAATAATCTAGGCTTACGTGCAAATTCAGATGGAATATGATTTTTTAAGTGTAGCAATTTTTCTGATATTTCACTAACAACATGAGGACCAAGTTTAGTCTTTAAAGGACCTTTCAATAATAAAAATACTAATTTCCGCATAACCCCAAGACAAACTAAATGCATATAGTCAGCAGGCACTTGTGATATAATTTTTATTGGAATATTAGTAATACCTATAGGTATTACATGTAGGTAATCATAGTTACAGGCTCCATCAATAACGAATTCCCCATGATAGATTTCGGACAAAATACTTTTAACTTCTTCTCGAATCTTTCTCCTTATAGTCTAATAGCTCATTACTAAAACCAAGATTACTAAAAGTACAGGATGTGATATAATGAAAATTATGAACTTGGAAACATAAATACATTTTTTTCTCCTTGTTATTTGCACCTACACACAGTGAATCGTTTCATACAATCTAGCTGGACAAAAATATTTTGTTCAGGAAATCCATTGTTCTAGTCATGAAAGGTTGAAATAAATAATATTTTGTTGTGTTTTTGAATAATTATTCAAATTACCTTTTTAATAACTTAGAAGTTTTTTTGGGGAAGATTAGGGGGATAACCCCTCGCCTACAACCCCCCATTCCCCCCATTGCAACAACCACTGTTATAATAAAAAAAAAGAAGTAAAAAAGAAAAATTTGTTTATGAAACAAGGATACATAATATTATACAATAAACTTTATATTTAGTTATCAGAAAACTCGTCATTTATATCCACCAAACACTCATCACTTGAACCTTCAGATGACTCATCGTTTGATTCATCGGAGAAGTTACAATTTTCTATTCTTGGAGCCGGAACAATCAAATTCAAAACCTTTACTGGCAATTTTTTGCTTCTTTTTGCAGGCAGTTTTCTAAGTGAATTGAAAACAGGGTCAGATGTTATTAAGAGCATATTCAGCAAATCCATATTTGTAGAAATACGTGACTTTTTCCTAGTATGATGTTCTCGAAATCTCCTACAATCTTTATTTCGTGCTTCTTGAGATTCTTCTGAGAGCTGGCCAATTGGAAGAATACACTAACTTCCGTGCCATGTATTAAAATTTTATGCACTGTAACAGGCATCTAATACCACGAATATAAATGTAAATATAAAGCCTTGTTTCAGAACAAAGTTTTCAAATTTGACACAACCAATGTCATGGCCAGAAAAGAGCGTTCTTAATAAAACACTACACTTTTTAATTAAATCGACGTCTAATCCTGTAATCTCTCCGGTCTTTTCTGGATTTAAAAAAAACCTGCGAGCTGTGTTGCCATCATTTGTATTGCCATAATGAGATTTTGGTCTATCCACAATAAGTCCCATTTGTTTTCTAAACTTTTGCCTAATCTCTTACGAACGTTCTCTGATACGACATTTATCCTCGTTGCCTCTAACTTTCCACTTTTTAATGTCTAAACAGTAGCTAATGTGTAGCAAGCATTCATAAGTAGGTATCCAAGCATGCAAGGTAGAGAGACCAAAATAGTAATTTTTTTTATCAACTTTAACTTTTAACTCATCATTCATCATTTTCGGAGTAGCACCACAAATATAACATTTTTGTGTAGAGCGCGTATCGGTCAAAGCATTGGTTACTTTTCCGCCTGTCATTGTAAGTAATAGATTATGTTTCACAATAAGTTTAAATTCATTAACAGTACACAGTGTTGGAAGAGGTTCAGATGTTTCTTTCAAAACTTTGTCAGTTTTTATTACAGTAAATTCCTGTGTTTCTTTTGAAAATATGAATTTAATTGGTCGGCAATAAAGTGTTGACGATGGCCAAGGGTTTTGCCAAATAATAGTATTAGAGTCATCACTCAATCTCAACGGAACAAACGCAAACACAAACAGAGACTCATCATTAGCATCGGAGTTCTCAAATCTTTGTTTATAGGTACTGTGGCCAGAACTTCCGTCACATCCCCATTTGCTCATTAATGTAAGCGACAAATTAGAGGATGCAGTTTTGGGAAATTGACTTAGTGTTTCAATTAAACGTTCAGTTGTTTTATTCAATATGGCTTGAAGTAAACTTCAGCTCGTGCTTCTAAGATAGAAATAAATTCTAAGTAGAGGGTAACAAAACCTTTTGGATTTACATAAATTATAGTAAGACGGAAACACTTCATGCCCTGCTTTCATTGACCACTTTCGTGTTTGTTTATAAAAGTGACTAGTACACTTGGAATCTACATAATAAAATTATTATGTAGATTTCGCTACTCAACTGCCTTCTACCACAAATAACATCAGTAGATTTTCTACGCTCTACGGTTTCTGTACTTTTTCTAATAAAAGAAGCTACGTTTCTTCGACCCGACAAACGATGTGCTATTTCAGCAGCTGTTGTTAATTCATTGGCACTCCGCGATTGCAATAAATCATCAAATCTACGTCTTTTGGTTTTTAAAGATGAGTCTTTTGTTGGCCAACCTTGAGGCCGACTTCCTTCAGATGTTGTGGAAGCACAGGACCGATTAAAATTTATTTTAAATTCTAAATATTGCCCTCTAACCAACTTTTATTTTTATTTAAAAAACAATCCACATTTCTATTGGCTGCATTCCACTTTTGCGTAAACTTAGCGGATATGCTTGCCATTTTTAACTGTATTTTTTTTTTCGAATCACTAGTAACATCTTCTGTAGTATAGTCTTTCAAAATAAAGTCACACAAAAGGGAATTTCGTTTTCCTTTGTATGTTTTTGCCATTCATCAAATAACTCCAATTTTGTAGTAGAATACACTCGGTCTGAAAAAAATTAAATAAAAATAAAACGGGCAGACGCAGGCAGCCAAATTTTTATATTTAGACGCCTTATTGTTGTGGTTATAATATATAAAAAAAATCAGCCTGGATATATTTGGATAAAATTAGTTACACGCTTTGAAAATTAAAAAACGAAAAAAAATTGCAATTTTAACATATTTTTTTTTAAATCTACAGAATATCATTTATGCCAATTATTTTAAATAAATTTTCGATAAAATACAAAGAACATACCCTCTAATGTAAAATTCATCACAGCAGAGTTAATTATTATTCACAATAAATTAGTTATACGTTATTGTAACACAGCAAAATTGCAGCTTTTTTTTTATAAAAATATGTTTATCTTTAAGTGACACTTGAGCGCTAATGATTTAACACTTAAAAACGCGTGCACTAATTAATATTTTGAATTTTTCTCTAGGGAGTATTCAGTAAAATCATGGGAATGTCTACTAATTGATTTCTTGAATTGACTTTTGTCCAGCTAGATTGTATGAGTCGATTCACTGTGCTACATTTAAAACATTTTGCGCAATGCATTCTTGTACCTTCGCTGGCGAGCCATTAAAGATACGCTTATGGTCCGACAATGGCTAACCAGTTCTGGTGCGCCAGCTAAGGCACTTTACTAGATTACACGTGTTTTTGCCAGACCTGGCTCGCCAGCTCTGGCTCATTAATATGCTACTGATTGGATTTGCTTTTTTTTACCGCAATCGACAGTTAATAAATAAATCTCCGACTTGTAATGCGTTACTTCAATCGCAAGACAATACCAAGTGCTTTTAACTTCATGACTTCCTTCCTTCCATCAAATAATTCATCAAATAAACAATAATGGCTCTAGAGTTTGAGTTTTTTTTCACCACATTTAAACAACTGATTGATGCAAAAATTGAATGTTTGGTATCTCATTTAAAACCGAAGTGCCCTTACGGAAAATTTCAATGTAAAATATATAAAAAAAACCATGGAAAAACCATGGGTTATCCATGGGAAACCCATGAGTTTTCCTTTGGAAACCCTTGAGTTTTCCATGAGAAACCGGTGAGTTTTCCATTTTACTAATCTAGACAATACATCATACAATTAATATATACATACTAACTAATTTTTTTTATTTACTAATTCATTCATCTCAATATATTATTTCCGAACTTAATAGTTTTAATAGTAGTGTCCCTTGGAGCGTGTTTGACACGAAACCCTTGGCAACGTTGGCAACATTGGAACACGTTTTAATGGAAAAACCATGGGTTATATATGGGAAACCTATGAGTTTTCCTTTGAAACCTATGAGTTTTCCTTGAGAAACCGGTGAGTTTTCCATGGGAGACCCATGAGTTTTACATCGGAAACCCATGAGTTTTACATGGAAAACCCATAAGTTTTACATGGAAACTCCATGAGTTTTCCGTGGAAAAGTGTTCCAAATACCCTTGAAAATTCAATGGTTTTTCCATAATTGGAATTTCCATGCGTATTTGAAACACCTTTCCAAGAAAACCTCATGGACTTTCCATGGTAAAATTGCATGTTTTGTTTTCAAGTTTTTTGATCTAATGTTATTTGAATTGTCATATTAAACCATAAAAAGCAAATTTTGTTACACAAGTCGCTAATATTATTGAGTTTTTTTAGTATATAGGATCGCTTTCGCCGAATAAAATCAATAAACAAAGTTAAATCTTGTTGAATCCTACAAATCTTTGAAAAATAATAGCTATAATGCACCTATAACATTAAAACTTGACTTCATCACAATATTTAAAGCATGCATATTTATAAACATACTGAAAAAAAATAAAACAAAAAATTACAAGTAATATTATATTATAAGTGATATACATAGAGTGATAAACAATTGAAATAGATTAGGAAAACAATTTTTACAGAAAATATAACAATTTACATGTTTATTATTTTATGTTAACTATTTGATAAAAATAGTATATATAAATTTGATAATTAATAACTTCAAGTTTCAACAAATTAAAAAGAATTATCAATTCAACTTTATAAATCCAAAAAAACATCAAGACCATTAATAAATATGATTGCACCATCGACTAGGTCTATAGAACCAGGTAAACGTCAGACAAAGTACCATTCACATTTTGATATTCATTATTGTTTTCACCACAGTTAGTATCATTGCCTATTTTACCAATCAAGTTTTACATAATACAATCTAATTTTACATAATACAATCTAATTTTACATAATACAATTAATATTTACATACTAATTTTTTTTTTTTTACAATCATATTTATATATATTATCTATTATAAGTTACTTTATAATTACACATTAACACACAACTTTTTGAGCGTTTTATATAAATGTTGCCAAATGTTGGGTAACATTTATACAGAAAAAAGTAGCAATGAATATATCATTATTTATAAATAACAATTATAAGGTTATTACCTCTTTTTCGCTCATGCTATCTGCAAGATGTAAAACATCGTTTGCATTTCCAGTCAAACATTCCTGCCTATAATGTAATTTAAATCAAATGATCAAGTTAAAGATTTATGCAAACTAATACATATATAAATGTTACCAGCATGTTAGTAACATTTATATAGAACAAGGAAGCAACAAATATAGTATTATTTATAAAATGTAATTTAAAAAAGAAACTTACTTCTTCGTCTGCGCTATCTGCATGATGTACAACATCATTTACAAACCTGTTTTCTTCACATCCTTGCCATCTTTATATATATATTATAAAACACGGAACTTGCAAATGTACGGCTTAATAAATAAATTAAAAATTTTCATTGCCAGTCAAACATGACTGCTGATAATGGAGTAATTTAAATAATATGAGAAAGTCAAAGAAAAAAGATTTATGCACATTTATAAATGTTACCTGTATGTTGGTAACATTTATATTGAACAAGGCAGCATCAAATATATTATTACTGATAAATCGTAATTTAAAAAAAGTTTTCTTTTTCGTCCAATCTATTTGGAAGATGTAAAGCATAATTTCTATCGCCAGTCAAACTTACCTGCTTATAATGCAGTAATTTAAATAAAATGATAAAGTTAAAATAAAAGAACTTATGCACACACTTAAATTTGATAATTTATTATTTTTTTAATATATAATAATATAATAAGTATGTAGTTTATTAAGTATAGTAATGTAAAAACATAATAAATACTAAAGTGTGTGCAAAAATTAATTTATTTTTACTTAAGACGAGCACTTCACATTAGTTAAATATAAACAAATAAAAATAATTGTATTTTAATAAATAATAGTGTATTATTTATAAACTTTGCTTTTATATGCTTATATTTAACTGAGAAGTAAAATTTTGTGCATTAATTAACTTCCCTATCTGATATATTTAAAAAAATACTGTAATTTTCCTTCTCCACTTAAGTTGTTCTTAAGAACATCGTTTCAAGTTGAATCACAAAGATTACGCTTATATCTTTTCTAGTTAATTCAAACTGATAGTTTTAAAAAAGATAGTTCTAGTTATCTTTGGTACTTTAGCTATCTAATCTTATCCGACACACTGCTTATCTAAGCTTATCTAATGTATTAGATAAGTTTTATAATAATAATTATATTAGTTTCAATGTACATAAGATAACTAGTGTATTAGTACACTAGTTATCTAACATTAAAAATCAAACTGATTCACTTGATATACTTGCTATACTATTGCAAGTTATGCAAAGTAAGCAAAGCTATTCTTTAAAAGCTCATCTTTAAAAGCTCATTCTTAAAACCCATGGTGCAACGTGAGCTACGAAAAAAAAACCATAATTCACCCATGGAAGTTCCATGGGATTACAATTTTCATGGAAATTCACCCAAGGAAATTCCATGGAATTTCCGTTTTCAATTGGAAAAAATGGTTCACCCATGGGTTTTTTTATGGAATACCCATGGAATATTTCCGTAAGGGTTCTTATTTTAATTCTGAAAATTAATCTTATTATCAGAAATGTTATCGTATTACTTTGTATTTGTGCTCTACCTGAAATCAAGAATTCAGTTTTTTGGCATTCAATTTTATATAATTTAAATCTATGTTAACACTGCGTGTTTTCATAAGCTTTTTGAGACCAAAAAAAGGCAGAGCTCAAAAGTATAACTTCATCTGCATATGTCATGAAAAAAAACATGTTTTGCACCCTTAATACGAAGCTGTTGCGCTACTATTGTTGTATAATGAAGAGATATTGTTAACTGTACAGAGTTGTAACTTTTTTTCAAAATATAATTTTTCATATAGGATATCCCAGTTACAACTATCGAAGGTCTTCTTTGCGTCTAAGGAGCATAAGTACACAGGTGAGTTGTTTGTGTTTTAATGTTTGATTGTATCGCTTACTAGAAATTCAGTATGTAGCGTTTTTTAATTTTTTTGAAAGTTAAATCCGAATTATAGGGGGTGAGTAATAATTCTAATAACCGGTAATTTAAATAAGATTAGGTATTCAAGAACTTTTGTAAAAATTGGATAAAAGTGATAATGGCGCGATAGTTGCTTGGGCTATATAAAAGATTTTGTACGAATTAAAAAGGGTTAGATGAATTTATGTTGACAATGATTTTAATGTCGATCCATAATTAATTAAGAAGTTAAATAATTTTGTTAGACAGTTTGTTAGAGTATAACATTTTGCGTATTTTAAAAATTCTGCTAAGATAAGAGTTTTGAATTTTTTTTTATTTTAGTTTAGAATTAACCATAGCTATATTTTATTTAGTTCTTGTTACATCATCATGATTTGTACTGGATGGAATTCTTCAATTTTCATAACAATGTATTATTGTATATTAAATAATTTAACTACGACTTAGCTCCACCAAGTGTCCACCAAGATTTACAATACAACGATTTTTTTTTTTTCTAATATCTTTTTAAAAGCTATTTTAGCGCTTTTAGAAATTGTATAACAGGCTTGGAAAAGGTCGTGGTCATAATTACTAAAGTTAAGATTGTTTAAGCGAATATTTAGAATATATTTATATGACTTTATAAAGTTAGAATCGTAGCAAGGAATATTAGTATTTTCATCTATTTCGATAATATTGTATTTGGTGTGCTGAATGCTAACTTTAACTGATATTAATAGTGGTGAGTAATTGCTCAAATTATTTGAAGATTCAGTATAAACAATGCATTTAAGGTTAAGAAAACTTGTATATTTTGGTATGGCTCTGACACGGCTGTGGTACGCTAACCCTAACTCTGAAAATACGACGTGGTTATTATATGACAAATTCAATAGTGTCTGGTGTCAATATATGTAAATAAGGCAAAAATCTTTAGTTACATCAACTAGTTTTAATTCCTTTTTTAAAAATGTTCAGATAATTGTACATGATAATTTTTTCTTTCAGATATATGATTCATTAGTTTTCTAATGAATCATATATCTGATGTGGAAAAAATTTTTAAATTATAATACTATTGCCGTTTTTTTTGAAACTTTTATTAGTTCTTTTATAGTATTGTGTTTCTTTTAGTATTCTTTCAGTGAGGAGAGATTATTCCGCGACGAGGAGAGGCAGAGGCTATTTTAGGAGAGAGAGGTAGTGTGACACTCCCTAAAGAAAGTGGTTTTTAGGTTATAAACAGTTTTTTGAAGAATATAATTGGCTAGTTAGGTATTAGACACATGTCAGTTGGGTGAACTTTAGTTTTGAATCCTTTTTTTGTTTTTAGGAACAACTCGGTATTTTTAAGGATTCCCCACCTCTATCATTTTATTGGTAGAATACGCCTCTGAGGAGACGTAAACTCCAATAATTAAAAGATAAAGTTCAACTATTTTGAAGCTTATTGCCAATATATAGTCATCCTCATAGATTACTCGAATATTCTAAAACTGCTTTTTTCGTATAAAGAACGCATTTGAGCCAAATTGATACAAGAATTTGATTACTTTTTTTGAAAAAAGCTTTTTGTCCTCATAGACTTAACAATTATACTTTAGTGCCATAGATCAGGATTGAGTATTTTCACTTATCCGAGTTATTTATTGCAACTCGAAATGATTTATTACATTCGTTGGCTTTTTTTGCGGCAATGAACAATGGCGTAATATCTATTTTACTTATCACACAACTTTTAAGAACTTTATTTATTTTATTGCATATACCTCCCACAAAGACATCAAATTTGTGTAAAATTGTTTCGTCTGCATTACTTTTATTATTAGAATCTTTAGATCCAAATATAGGCTCAACCACTCGATATTCTATTTCAAAAGATGGGTATTGTGGCATTTATACCACAATACCCATCTTTTGTGTCTTTATATGGCAATTACCTGGAGGAGGATATATCATCCTCCAGCAAATTGAGATAAAAAATGCCAACAATCTCGGATCAGCCAGGATAAGTTCAGCTCACTAAAGAGCATCATCACCAGCTACGCTGACAAAGAGTAAATGAGCTTAGGAAATTAGAGTGAAAGTTGGAAGAAGTCGAGTTAGAAAGATAGCATTGAGAAAACGGACAGATAATTGCACTAAGTGATAGAATGTGCAATTTATTCCATTAACTAGATTACCTAATTAATGTATAATTATAAATGCGCTCATCATTGCTGATGACGCTTGTTTATAGTTAAAATATTTTTAAATATTTCAAAATCATCTATTTCAAAAGATGATTTATGCGGACTTGCAGGTTTACTAATTTTGCTAATTATAAAGAAGTTATCATCTATATTCTGCTTATTTCTCATTAACAGCTTTTTTTCCTTTATTCTGAAGCAATTTTACGGGGAGGTGTTCCACCACCCCCCACCCCCTTTTCCCCCAAAGATTGTGATTTTCAAGTTATAATTGGTTTTTTTAAGAATTTAGTCGGCTAGTCGGGTATTTGAGACAATTCAGTAGGGTAAACTATTGTTTTTGGGACCTTTTTTTTTTTAAAGGAACCAGTCGGAACTTTTAGGGATTTTTTTTTTTTTTTTTATTAAATTTAATTTTATCGTTAAAAAATGTTTACATTGCATATACATTTATATAAATTGATGGCTGGAGCAAGAAGAAGGCACATTTCGCCTTATCGCCGAGCCCCATTAAAAATTCTACATAACCGTAACATACAAATATATATATAAAAGAAACAATTAGAAATGAAATAGAAAATAACTAAATATAATAAAAATAAATAAAAAATAAGAATTAATTAAGAAGCGTTAAGATGCTTAACATTTGCTAAAATGTTTAAGAAATAAGTTAATATAAAAAAAAAAAAAAAAAAAAAAAAAAATTCCTGAATGTAAAAGAAATTGAAATAACAAAATCTCATAATTAACACTAAATGAATATTTAACATCATCACTTGTGACATCATCACTTGGATTTCTTATTCTTTTTTTTTTTTTTCCTTTTTCTTTCAAAACGATTATTATTGTTCATGGACCTCAATAAATCTGACTTTAAATGTTTATTTTAAAGTAAACACAATAAAAAAAAAAAAAAAAACAGATTCAGTTATATCAATGATTTATGATAATATGAATAAGAAAAGAAAGAAAAAGGAAAAAAAAAAAAAAAGAATAAGAAATCCAAGTGACATCATCACTTGGATTTCTTATTCTTTTTTTTTTTTTCTTTTTTCTTTCTTTTCTTATTCATATTATCATAAATCATTGATATAACTGAATCTGTTTTTTTTTTTTTTTTTTTTTTATTGTGTTTACTTTAAAATAAACATTTAAAGTCAGATTTATTGAGGTCTATGAACAATAATAATCGTTTTGAGTCATCCTTAAATTGCTCTAATGTAGTCGGCTTTTTGGTAACAATATCTGGAAATTTCTTCCACAGATAAGGTCCGCGGTATTTAATTGAATAGGAAGTTAATTTTAATTTATGTTTTGGAACTACAAAGTTGTTTTCTGAAAACTTTGTTGAGTACCTATGGTTAATTTTATCAAAATAAGATTGAAATATTTTAGGAGACAATTCCTTTTTAGTTTTAAACATAAACAATAAATTGAGTTTATATACATTTAAAGCACCGAGCACACTTAGAAGTGGTTCGCAAGGAACATTTCTGTCGGCTCCAAATACTATTCTACATGCATATTTTTGTTTATTGTAGAGTTTCTTTAGTTTTGTATGGCTAGTACTAGCCCACACAACATTACAATAAGACAAATAACTGTGAATAAAGGTGAAATAATTTTTTCAGAGATGGTATATTTAGAAAGGGTTTAGCCCTAAACATCATTGCAATATTTTTTGAGTGATTCACTCCCCCCTCCTCATTATATTTGTAGAATTACCTCTGTCTTTTGATCTTTTCTCAAAAGTGATTGTGGTTGATCAGATCTGTGGTTGATCAGATCGTCAGATCTTTTCTCAGAAGTGATTGTGGTTGATTGCGACTACAGCAACGTTTTTAAAAAATGTTGTTTGTGCATATTTTAAATAATATTCCACAAGACACATCGACGTTTTTTGTTACTTAATCAAAAGATTTTAAAAGCTTATGATGCATATGATTCGAACTGCTTATGTTTTACGTAATGAATTAGTTAGCTGATAATAAGAAATAAATTTATTCTTCAAAATATATTGCGAAACTTTTTTACATTCTTTTTAAACTAAACTTAACTTTTTAATTTTTATTATCAAATTTATTTTAAATTTTTTTAATTGAAAAGACAATTTTAATCAAAACAATTAGTTTCTTTACCAAAAAAAATTCACAACTGTGGCTTAATGCTTTTCTTTACGACTTAATAATTTTTCAATATATCGCGACGTTAGAATTATCTTGTGCTATCTCCAATTTTTGAAAAAAATTGAGATTTTATTATTTTCGAATATTTTAGCATTGTGTTGTTCTACTTTAATTATATTGAAAAAAAATGAAACTTTTAACACAGTATTGCATGCAATATTGCATTGTTCTATCTCCTTAATGAGCAAACTTGAAAATATTATCTTGTTCTATCTCCAATCAACCAATCATATTACAATTACAAAGTTGTTCGGAATAATTTTGTCAGTTTTGTTGTTTTCAAAATGGCAACTGCAAATATTGACCAAGAAATGGAACCTGCCCTAAATCAAAACGAAGGTAGTTTTTCAACTTAATTTGTTTTATAATTTTGGAATAGTAGAATTCGACTTTCGCTTGTGCCATTTTAGATTAAATTTAAAAGTTATTACTTATACATCCTGGATAATAAAAAATTAATATTTTAATCGTTAGAGCTGCTTGGCATTACACCTTCTCGTCGGTCGCCCCATGGTGGGGTTTCTAGGAAACGTAAAGCTGATAGGAGTAGTTGGAAACAAAGTGTAAGAAAAATCCAACGTCAGTCGGGTAAAGCTTATAAAAATACGAAAGGAGAACAAATGCCAAAAAGATCTATTGTTGCACTAAAAAGTTGCAGAAATTATAAATTCAAATGTTCTACCAATATATCTGAGATTGAGCGTCAAATAATATTTGATAACTTTTGGACCTTAGATGATGACGGAAAAAAACATTTCTATTCTAAAACTACTGAAAATCTGGAGAAAAAACGCTGTCGGACAGCTGCTGGTGAGAATTCAAGAAGAAAAACATCGTATTATTATAGCTTTTTTGTTTCTAATACACAATATAGAGTTTGTAAATCATATTATCTTTCAACATTGAATATTAGCAGCCATAGAGTGTTTTACTTTCATAAATTTAATAAATCTTTAACTACTGGAACACCATTGCAATCAAAATCAGGGAAACATGTTAAAAAAAGGTTACTAGAAGAGTCTAAACAAGTTGTACGAGACCATATTAACCTTTTCCCAAGAATTGATGCTCATTATAGCAGGAAAAAGACACATAAAGAATACATGGAAGGATCACTAAATATAGGTAGAATGTATGATCTTTATAAAATATATTGTGATGAAAGTGTCTCTCCTCCAGCAAAAGAACATATGTATCGTTATATCTTTAATCACGAGTTCAATATAGAATTTCAAAAACCGAAGAAAGATTTATGTGACACATGCTATGAGTATCGCAACATTGTTAATGCAAGCAATGAACAAACAGATAGTTATAATAAGCACATAAAATCAAGGAATGATACCAAAACTGAACGTGAAAATGATCGCCAAAATGTTGATTCTAAAACTGCAATTGTTTGTATTGACCTTGAAAATGTTTTAAATTTGCCTAGAGCTAATGTGGGAAACTTTTATTACAAACGAAAACTTTCAAATTATAACTTAACTGGTCATTGCTCGCTTAACAGGAAGGGTAATTGCATCCTTTGGCACGAAGCCATGACTGGTCGTGGAGGAAATGATCTAGCCAGTGCTGTAACATGTTTGCTTTTGAAAATCATGGCTGACCTTGACATAAATAAGTTCATACTTTGGTTCGATTCATGTGTACCACAAAACCGCAATAGTTTCATGTCAGCAGCTTTGTGTGAATTTATAATACGATACCCACAAATAAAAGTAATTGAACAGAAGTTCTGCGAGCCAGGTCATTCCAGCATTCAAGAATGTGACAACATTCATAGTCAGATTGAAAAATCCCTTTCTGCTGCAGAAATATTTAGTCCACTTGGGCTAGAAAGAGCTATTAAAAATGTAAACCGTAAAAAACCTTTCTGTGTTTACCAAATGCAATTAGGAGATATAAAGAATTTTTCAGTTGTCGCTGGTTTGTCAAGTTATAAGTTAGTGCCTTATTCAAAGGTTAAAAATCTTGTTTATCGAAACGGACTGCCATACCATGTTTTTTTTAAAACCTCGTTTTCAGATAATTATTCACAAGCTCGTATAAATAAGTCTGTCAAGAAAGCAGCATCAACCATTGTTGCAAAACCATTAAATACCAATATACCAATGGCAGCTTGCTTTCGTGTTTCTTATCAGTCTATATCTGTTGCAAAAGCCAATGATATCATTCCCATGTATTCATACATGCCTGCTGTTGATATTGCATTTTATAAACAATAATAAATTGAACATTTACAAAACATTAATAAAGTCAAAATATTTTTAGGGTTGTTATATGTTTAGTATAAATATAAATAACATATATATATATATATATATATATATATATATATATATATATATATATATATATATATATATATATATATATATATATATATATATATATATATATATATATATATATATATATATATATAATAATATAAATAATATACATATAAATAACATATTTAAATAAAATATTTATTTAGTATAAATATAAACATAAAACACATTGAAATAATATTATTTTGAAATCTTGATAAAAATTTTTGTTTAGCTTGTGTTTTTTTTGTTTGTTTTTTTGTACTTTTAAATTCATTTTCCCCCACTTGTTTGGTTTGGATGGTTTTCCATAGTGACATAAAGGCCACTATGAAAGAGTTAAAGCAATGTTTCACAACCTGATGCCCTTCCTGACGTTAACTTGAGTAACAATTTTTTATTTGTAAATATTTGCAATAACTTTTAATAAAAAGTTAAACTCTATTAATGGATACACAGGCATAAGAAAAATAAAATCAAGTTCATCTTGCATGGAGTTTGTGATTCGATTAGTTGAATTGTTGTGAATTATCAGATAGTTACATAATGTTATTTCTTTTATTATTACATTTTTTTTAACATAACTCTTTCCTATATACCTTTCATAATTTATTTTATACGTTTATATTATATTAATACGTTTATATTATTATTACGCAGCCAAATTTTCCGTTTTAAATTAGACGTCTTAGTCTTGTCCAGGGCCGGCGCCTACAGGTAATTAAAGTAAATGTAAGTCGTAAGAACAGTGTCGTTAGAGGCTCTTCTAAAAGTTCTCCTAATTAGGGCCTCATTTTATTTAAAAAAACTTAATTTTTTAGGTAATACAAAAAGCGTCTTATATTTTGAAAAGGGTCCCGTTAAATTAGGGGCCCATGCCCCTAGTTTAGGGCCCATGCCCATAAATTAGGAGTGTATGGTACTGCGTAAGAATAATTAGCAGGTAGAACAAAATATCATCAATTTCTAACGTTCAATATATATGATGTAACAACATAATATTTTTGAATTTTACTAAAAACCAAAGTCTTTTTGTTCTATCTCCAAAAGAGGGTGCGAAAAACAGGGCGTTAGCGTAATTTTAAAAAGTTTTTTTTTATCTAAAAATTAATAATAAAACATTTTTAAATCTTAGAAAATACCTAAGTTCTCAAAATATTTTTTCAATTTAGCTGCGAACAAATTCAAACTTTGACATCGATTTTCTCAGTTTGCAAAAACATGGAGATAGCACAAGATAATTCTAACGTCACGATATAACGTCACATAAACGATATTTAAATATTTTAAAATAAAATTTCTTTATGTATACGAGAAATATATTTTCTCGTAGAGCATTTCTCATTTTGATTTCAAATATGCAATTTATTTTTCACCATCACGTCAAGTTGTAAAGATATTAAATATCAATTACAAAAAAATATTGTTTTTAAAATCTCTATGAAAATACGCTTCTATTGAGACCAGGTTGACTTACTTTCGAATAACTTTATTTTTTATATCATTTGGGATTTTACCCCAAATACTAAAGATTTGAACCCTAATTTTGGGTTCATATCTTTAGTATTTGGGTTAAAATCGCAAACACTAAATTTTTTGTACCCAAAATTATATTTTTTTTTGTCAATAAATTTTAACTAAAAATATTTATGTTTTTAAAAATCTCTATGAAAATACGCTTCTTTTGAGAGCCAGGTTGACATTCTTTTGAAACATTTTATTTTTGACAATATTAGCAATTTTACCCCAATTACTAAAGATTTTAACCCAAATATCTTTACAACTTATTGTTAAAATATATTGTTACAAAATATTTTGTGTTTGTATTACTTAATAAAATTCTTTACAACATGTAAAATCCGAAGACTAATAAATTCAGACTAGATAACAAAAAAATTTATATTTATAATTCTATTGTATTTCGACTTTAATAAATATTTATATTATATTTATTAAAGTCAAAATACAAAATAAAGTATCTGATTAAAGATTCTAATGATTGATCGCTAGAACTTTTTTTCAAAGTCAACATGTATTACAACACCAGAAAGAAAAAAATACATATTGTATCATAAAAATTCAACGTTATCATTGTATCATAAAAATTCAACGTTATCAAAAGAATTCAAAAATATTTTCAATTGAGAGAATGGAATTTTATTTTTTATTTTTGAAGACTGAAAAGTTTTTGACAAATCAAAATTTAATAAAACAATTCTATTTCAGAGACATTAAATCCAGATGATTAAGTTTTGTTTTACAAAGCGGTTCATTTACAAAATTATTACTTACAAAATTATTATATACAAAATTATTACTTACAAAATTATTATTTAAAAAATTATTATTTAGAAAATTGTTATTTAGAAAAATGTTATTTACAAAATTTTTATTTACAAAATTAATTTTTACAAAATTATTATTTACAAAATTATTATTTACAAGATTATTATTTACAAAATTATTATTTACAAAGTTATTATTTACAAAATTATTATTTACAAAATTATTATTTACAAAATTATTATTTACAAAATTATTATTTACAAAATTATTATTTACAAAATTATTATTTACAAATTATTATTTACAAAATTATTATTTACAAAATTATTATTTACAAAATTACTATTTACAAAATTATTATTTGCTCAATGCAACTAAGGCCTGGTACACGTTTTTTCGAACAAAAATGTAAGATTTTTCAATTGCAATATATGTAAATTTTTTTGTCAAAAAGTATGACATGTTTGGTATGTTTGGAAAGATTTTCTTAACCACTATTATAATCTGGTAAAAGTAATGCGACTTTAACAAATCGTCAAGCGTAGTTTTATTTAGAAAAGATGTAATTTTCAACATAAAGTACCGTGGGGCTTGGCTATAGATGAGTCTATAAATTTGATTTTTTCATAAAAGCATGTCTTGGTGTTTGTTTTCAATGAATGTAACGTGACATTTACGATTAGACATTATTTGGGGAAAATATCCATGAAAAACTATTTTTTTATGAAAATTGAAGTTAATATTTTCAATACCACACCTAAATGAATAATTTTAACAATAATGTCAAATTAGATTCAGATAAACTATGGTAGTGTTAATGTTTCTGCAAAAGTCGTTTTTACATAAATATTCACAACTTTAAGCCCCAATTAAAAAACTGTTTTCGGTATTTAGTTTCATTTTTTGAAATACTCGGGACTTATTCGGCATCTTAAAAAAATAATTTATTCCATTCACCAGAATGCGTCAACAATTTGAAAAAAGAGGCGGTAAACTTTATAAACAAGTTAGTTTTGATTTTCATATCAGCAGCATATAAACTTTATAAACAAGTTAGTTTCATTGCTTCTAAAAATAAATGCAATCAACTTTTTAAATTAAAGTATGGAATGACTGTGATATTAGTTAATATAATATTTTTTACTCTTTAAACTTTATAGATCATCACTATGTCTATAATAGATCCATTATCGTGTGGTTATGTCAAAGTTATTGTGTTTAACCTGCTGATGTCAAAGGCTTCCTTACAGCAAAGAATTGATGAATATAATTCAATATTCAGCTGTCAAAAAGAAAATTTTGCTGTCTCTTATGATATCCATCGTCGAAATTTTCCTAAGATTAAGGCAAAATTATGTTATCTTTCTAAACGACATAGTGCAAAAAAGAAGATAATAATGGACACATTTTCTTTAAATGCATGGATTAAACTTAGTTTAAGAGAAAAATGTCGACACAGGTTTTCCAACTGTCAAGAGTGTGTTAAGCTTAATGCAAATGTGTTATCTTTAATCCCAACAAACACTAAGTTTTACAAAAAAAAAGCAAGTTATCTTTTGTCAAATGAAATCGCAACTGGAAACAAAGAAAATTTAATAAGTTGCGCAAGTACTTTATTGGATGAAGCAAATAGAAAATTTAAAAAACAATACTTTATGCCAATAACAAATGCAATACCCCTCATACCTGATTCAAACTTAATTCAGAAACCATCAAGAACTGACACAAAAAAATTACGCAATAAATATGCAAGGTCATTCAAATGCAGTGTTGAAAAATGCTTTGAAGAAACAGCAGCTGTAAGGTACATAATCTTTAAAAAGCTAAAACTGTTTTTTATATAACTTTATTTAGTAGATTCAAATTGAGATTTTGTATTTTCCAAATTGAAAAATCCTCTTGAATAAATAAAAATATTTTATTTATAGGGCATTTGGAACTGAAATATCTTTGCGGAAGGCTACAAAAATACGAATGAATCAAAGCTTTGAAACTTTTGCAAACTTAAAAGTTCGTAATGAAAAAAAAAATCCAAATAAACTTAAAGATCATACTGGAAACTACACAAATAAATGGAATGAAAATGATTGTTGGAAGGAGGTAGTTTCTTATGTGCCAGGTACAAAAATCAATTTTACTGAGCTAGCACAAAAATACAATGTTATTAACAGTAATGGTGAGATAGCTAAAAATGGGGGTCAAATTGTAAAACAGTTTCTATCAAGTAAAGGTGTTGACTTAAGTTGTTTGAAATATAAAGGCCAAGGAAATAGAATAATAAGACGATGTAAGAAGAAAATTCATGCAACAGATATTAGTATACCTGCTGAACCAACAATAAAAAAAATTAAGTTGAATATAAAAGAGATAGTGTCTAAAGGAGAATATACCATTGGTGAATTAATTATACCACAAAAGTTCCAAATCCTTAAAATAACTGATGATAAATCTTTTAAAACTACTGAGGTAGATGTAGCAGGTAGAAAAATCCCTCTTAATCATATCAGAAAAACACTTGCTGAAAAGCACAAATGTTTTATGCGATTACATTCAGAATCTGAAATAAATTCAATGAGCGATGGCAAGGTTAAAGAAGAACTAAATCGTTTAAATGAAAACGACAATAGCATTCACAAACTTCAGGATTTGCGAAAAAAACTATTATATTTTAACAGAAGAAGACACATACAAGTTTGGCATGATGGATCTACTGTAAACAACCATTCACATTTACTGTTTATGGTGAACTGTGTGTATGATAAAGCAATATATTACACTGAAAAGGAGTATTTTGAAATTCATGGTAAAAAAATTGACGTTCAAGCTCAGATTGAAAAACCTGAACTTTATATATTTGCTCGTTGTTCATCAACAGATAAACAGCTTATGTACACAAGTACCAGAAATGAAGATAACAGACTGTTAGGAGAGTCTATTGATATAAATGGTGAAAAAATTAATGATATAATGCGTTTTTTTCATGGTGATGCACCTGCCTGTCAGTTTGAGATTGGACAGCAAAAAGGAGGTGATTATCCTTGTTGTGCATGTCCAATTAACATAAATCGCTCTTATGATACAGCTTATTCATTTTATCAACCTCTGCTGAGTATAGAAAATAGAGTAAAGAAGCTCACACTTACTCAAATAAGCAGAAAAAAAATAAACAAACAGCAAACTAAACTGTACAAAAACTTACCAAAACATGAAATTATTGATGAACTTAATGAACGAGGAATATATTTTCAATATAAATCACACAAAAAAATTCTTCAGCAAAAACTTGATAATGAAATGCATGGCATGCAGCGATTACCAGCTTTGCTGTTTAATGAGGATTTCGATGACTTAGAAAAGCTTTATTTAAGTAAATATGAAATCTTGCCGTGTGAACCAATACATGATGTGAAAGGTCACACATCTAATCTTTATGAAGAAATCAGTTCTCATTTAAATACTATTGAACGAAAACTGTTTAAGGAAATGGTGAGTTTATCATTTGACAACAAAGATTGCAAACGTGGCATTGACTATTGCAAAAGTTTAAGTAAATTAGTTTTGACATTGAAAGGAAAAATTGATTCAAGAGCTTATAATGTTTTATTAACAATGTTTTACATTCAAGGCATACTGTATGGTAATGAACTCAGTAGAACAATTGAAAATATTTTGTTTCTTTACAATCAAACATTTTTGCATTCAATTTATTTAAAAGAACTTATAAAGGACAAACCAATAGCAGTTTCACAGCGAAAAATGTATGGCAAATACCAACATAACCTAATAGTACATGCCCCACACATGTTAAGAATAATCTCTGGAATATCAGCAAATGCTGAAGAAGAGGAACGAACTTTTAATACAATTAAAACTATAAACAGTTCAACTACAAACCACAATAGTGAGCATGTGATATTAAACACCTTGCTTCGACTACAATGTCATAAAAGCTTCAATGAGGGCTGCAAAACTCAAAACCATCAATATGCAATAAGAAAGATAGTAAAAGATTATGAACGAACAAAAACAGAAATTCCATTTTGGATTATTGAAATGTATCCATGGATATGGCAAGGTCATTTAGAGCGGATATCAGACTACTTGCCAGAAGGTAATAATATTTGGTGGTTTGAGTCAAAAAATGGAATAACATTTAAAGATAAAATAAGTAATATTTCATCAAAATTGCAGCTACATCATTTTCGCTCATCCACATTAATGTCTGAATATATCAATCTTAAGAACATTTGGAATGAATGTTTATTGAACAAAACTAAAATTCCTGCACAAAAGATCAAGATTGAGTCGAACGAGGGTACTCAAGTTGTTAATTGTAACTCTTTAAAAAAATATATAGTTTTAGAAAATAAAAACCCAAAAATTCAAACCAGCACTAATAATTCTTTTATTCATTTTGCACAAATAACAGAGGAACCAGAAAAAGAAAGTTCAATTCAGATGCAAAAAATAATCAGATCAAAGAACCTAAGTATGGACCAAGCAACCAGTACTCCCCTTTTTATCTGATGTTTCAACCAAGCCTTATGTTCAACCTATTAAGGAAATCACTTCACCAATAAAGACAGTTTTTAAAAGATATCAACCCGTAGCAACTTCTTTCAATGAAATTCATTTATCAAATAACACCAATAACATAACAAAATCAAAAACAAATGTAGTTAATCTTAAAGACAAGGAAATATCAGCAATAAATTTGTTTAATAACACAGTTAATATTTAAAAAATATTAACTTTAAAAGTATTTATTAGTAATATATACATATAGTTTATATATATATAAATATATATATATATATATATATATATATATATATATATATATATATATATATATATATTTTGTTGAAAAAAGAAAGCTTGTCTTTTATGCTACTTTTTGTTGAGATTAGCGCATAACTTGATAAAAGAAAATACTATATTATATAAATAAAATTATATGGCATAAATAATGAACAATGAAATCATAACTCATGCATCAAAATATTGTTAATAAAGTCTTATAAAATATAGACATAAATTTTTAGTACCTCCATAAGTTTATGTTTCTTTCAAGAAAATAATAGACAATTGGTTTCTTTTGTTTTTATAACAATAACTTAAAAGTAACATAAGTTACTTTTAACTTATTTTTTATAAAAACAGTTAAATCTTTGAATACTAAGTCGATACAAATAGGTATTATGGCTTCAGTAATGTATCAAAACAAAATATTTTTTGTTGTTAGCACAGCACAGAATGACATATATTGCATAAGTTATTTCAGCTGCTTTTAAAAATAACATATTGTTCATAAATATACCAACACAAATGTATTAAATTGTAATTAGGTTCACAAATCATGTTAAACAAACGCTACAAGATATCTTTGTAATAACATTGACATATCTCCAGCAAAACGATCAGAGACGCTTCGGTTACTTATAATATTTTGCCATTATTAATTATTTGTTTGCATAAATTAAATACCGATAAAGATAAAGTTCTTAGGATTGAACTAACAACCAATCAGATTTGATTAAAATTATCGGCTTTTTTTTTTTACGAGTCTGTTTGTTCTATGCCTTAGTTGCATTGAGTGGTTAACACAACGAGAAATTAAACAACTTTTTTTCTCGTAAACAAGCTAATTTTATTTCTTTACTAAACTATAGTTTTGTAAATAATAATTTTGTAAATAAAAATTTTGTAAATAACATTTTTCTAAATAACAATTTTCTAAATAATAATTTTTTAAATAATAATTTTATAAGTCATTTATTATTTAATTAAATTATTTTTTACAAATTATTATTTACAAAATTATTATTTACAAAATTATTATTTACAAAATTACTATTTACAAAATTACTATTTACAAAATTATTATTTGGTTAACACAACGAGAAACTAAACAACTTTTTTTCTCGTAAACAAGCTAATTTTAATTCTTTACTAAACTAAACTCTTCATTTTACATAATTAAAAACATGCATAAATACAAATGATAAATATTCTCTTCAGTGACGGATCCAGCATTTTTTGGTGTTTGAGATAGCTAACATCGACAAGGAGCAAACTCCAAACATTTGTATGTTTATACTTATGTCAAATAATGATGCTCCACAAAAAAATGCAATGATTGAAGGCTGTGAACAAAAATCCCAAAAATTTCGTGAACCCCCTTACCCACCACCTACATTAAACGTGAGGGGAACATGTTAATAAAATATTTTTTGTACTATTCTCAACTAGCCTTATATTCATCTATAAATTTTTAGTTTCATAGTATTATATCTCAGCGTTCAAAATTTAAGACCGTATAAAGTTTAAACCCCTCAATTTAAGGGGATTACAAATTTTATATGGTCATAATTTTTGAACGCTGAGAGATAATACTAAGAAACTTAAAACTTATGAATGAGTGTAAGCCTAGGTAAGAATAGTACAAAAAATATTTTATCAACATGTTGCTCTCACGTTTGGGGTGACGGAAGGATAAAATTTTGGGGTTTATTTGTTCCTAGCCTTCAAACCCTTATTTGTTCCCTCCTCTTTCATAAAATGTTCCACAACTTTTCACAGTAGCATTAAAAGTGCTTTTTAAAAAAGATTTAAACAAGATTAAAATGATTAAAACTGTTCTTTATGCGTCTTCTTCAGTTTTTAAAGCAAAATCTACAATTGGATACCATTTATAATAAAAAGCCTAACACTTACTGCGCTCAGCTGAGCAAAAAAAGTTTGGTTTTAAATTTTTATCTATTTATGAGAATATAATTTAAAGTAGATTACATGTGCGGCCTAGAGCGGCCTAGTGTTTTTCAGCTTGTGTAAAGCTTAGGGTTTAAAAAAATGATGCGCATTTTTAGGTGGTTTTATTGAAAAACACTATTAAAAAAAGCAAGTATAAAAATAAATTTTCATTTTTAGGAAAATATCATTTTGTAAAATTGTCTTGCTGCCCTCATATTTTATTTTTATATGATCTTTTTACATTTTCACCAAAATGCCACTTTTGAAGTAAAATTGATATACCGAGCTCAAAAATCACAGTAGGGAAAAAATTAGATCAGTTTTAGAGTGCTGGGGTTCTATAGATTACATTTACAAAAAGAAATTACTCCAGTGCGGCTGTTTAGACGTTTTAACTTACTTTTGCCTGCACTCCCCCAAACAGTAATTGCATAATATATATAACTATGAACAAATGAGTAATTAAGTAATGTTAAACATTTTAATATATATTCTAGCTTTGTATATTTTTATATCTTTTATCTTTAAATTTTCTATTATATTTACTCTATAATTTGTATCTTTATATATTTTGGCCTTGCTCAATAAAAAGTTGCGGCCTATTTTGGGGTAAAGAACGGTTTTTAGAGTGGCGATGAACGAGAATCCATTTTGTTTTGTTTATATTTAGTGTTAATTTGTTATATTTGAACCAGTTTGCAGTTCATCATTCATGGTCGAAAAGAGTTGGTAATTACTATTATTAGAGAGATATTAGAAACAAATTAAAGAGTTTTAAAATGAAAAATTAAAGTTAAAATTAAAAATTAAAAATTAAAAAAAAATTTTAAATTAAAAATTAAAAAAAATATTAAAAATTAAAAATTAAAAAGAAATTAGAAACAAATTGGTATCATCTGCAAACGTGATACTTAAAAGATTTGAGGGTTTATAAAAGTCATTTACGATGATTTAAGAACAAAAGTGGCACAAGAACCCTGCGGAACACTACAGGATATTTCTAACAAATTTTTATGATATACATCATTTTAATAGATAAATTGTTTCCGATTCCATAAATAGTTTTGAAACCTTCGTAAAACTCTGCTATTTAATCCGTAATTTTTAAGTTTATGGAGCAAAATATCGTGATCTGCAGTAGGCACTTCAACATTTTTTTAAAATTTAAAATGAAAACAAAACAAGAACCATAAGTTAGAGGTTAACATTAACGTTTAAAAAGTAACAAACTTTTCGTTATATTATAAAACCAGTTTAAAACTTATGCAATTTTTGAAGCACAAAATTTATAATTTTGCTTCGTATGACTTTTGACGTTTTTAGCTTTTAGGAATCACATCAACGTTTCCATCACGTCCGTACTTTTAGAAAAGTAACAATAAACAAGACTGTTATTATTCAAAATAAGAATATAATAATAACAAAAACTATAAAAATTGGAATTTTAGTGTCTAGGAAACGTCCCACTTCTGACATGACAAATCTGAAACAGCAATTTTTTAAAAATATTTTATTTAATTGTTATGCAAAAATGGCTTTACAAAAAAATAAACTTATTTTAAAAATTAATCCGTCTTGAAAACTGACGAGTCAAGTCTTGAAAATTAGCGAGTGCAATGTAAAAAAAAATTTGTTTTCTTAAAAGTTAACTTATTGGTGGGAGGTTATTTTTGTGTGATTAACGTTTACCATTCAAAGTTTTGCAAACTTTTAGGGTAATATAATGCTACAATTGATTTTGTTGTTAAATCAAAAATTTTGTTTTTAAATAAAAAAAACACTAAATACTTTTAAAAATATTTAGGTTATAATATGACATTACTTTTTGAATGAAAATATCTCTTAAAATGAAGATTTAAAATCTAAAAATCTATAAAAAATATATTTTGTACAATTGTTAAGCTCTGGATCTACTTTAATAAACTAGTAAAAAGTTATTGTTTTTGAAAAAATCAGATTTCATAATGGATGAGTCGGAGCTTCTGGTTGATGAACTTCGGCTAGCAATTAGTATGCTAAAAACAAATAGGAGTGAGTTTAAGGATTATTTCGTCCTCGAACTAAACGTTTAAGAATTTGTAAATGATTTTCAAACAGAAAACAGGAAAAAAACTCTAAAGGTGCATCAAAATGTTCCACATCATCAGCAATATGAATGAGACTGTGAATATTGTACACAAAAAGTGTCACCATAATGTTCATGACAATTTGAGACAAAGTAAAGTAGAAGTTGTCTAGCTGAATCTAAATACATCCTTCTTTTATTATTGTCGTCTTCACATAACACACGCATGGATAATACTAAGCTCAAGAAATGTTTGTACACCTTATGATCAAGAATACCCTTTAAAACAACTATTCCAACATACAATAAAAACATTCTAAACTCTGTGGCTTTCCATTTATTTAACTCAATTAATGACCTAGGTTGACGTGCAAATTCAGTTAGTAACCTGCCATTTAAACTAGTGAGCAAATAAGAAATTTGACCAATACAAGAGGCTGATAAACGCCCCTTTAAAATTCCAGAATATGCACTTTTAAAATAATTAAAAATACGACGCATGGCTCCCAAACAAACTAAGTGCATATAATCAAGAGGAAAATCGCAAACCATATCTAAACTATTAACGTTACATAAAGGAGTTAATGAATGATGGTAACACCGACCAAAGCTGTCAGCCTGAGAACAAATTCCAGCTTTTAATTCAGCATTTATTCTGGGTAGAATATTTAATTGTGTATTTGTAAAGACAATACGATTCCTTATTGAAATACCAACTTCATTACATCGCTCACATGAATGATATCCCGAATGTTCAACAGTACCCTTTAAAAGTAACTTAGCAGGTGAATCACATGAAATAGAAAAAACAGAAATACTATACTCTTTCCCGCATATTGCAATAGGACTATCAAAGGTTTGCAGCTCTTCAAGTGAATGAACATTAGAAGTTATCTTGCATTTTCTTGAATTTGAACTTGTTTTCAAAATATTTTCAATAATATTGAATCTCTCAAATGAACTTATTATTATTTTTTTTCATATTGTCATCATTCAAAATAAAATCAACATCTCCACTCTGTTCGATGTTTTTAAGTCTATCAAGTATTTGGGCATGCAAATCTTAAATCTGCTAAAAAATTTTCTGCAAAATAAAGCAAAGTGTATTGAAATTCTAAACAAAGAATAAAATCAAAAAAATTGATACACGGATACTTTCACGTATCAACAAGATACATGAATGTATCCAAGATACATGGATGTAACAACATTAAAAAATCTTTAAATTTGGAGTAATATTTTTTTAACAGTTTTATAATCATGGTTTCATAGTTTCATGGTTTCATACTTAAATAGTCTTGCTGTTTAAGCCACACAACAAATAGTAGCCTTGCTGTTTTATCTCTTAATAAAAATGATATTGAAAAAAATTTATAAATAATTTTTTCTTTGGTGCAAATAAAAAAAAACAAAATAAAACTCACATTAAATTGTCATCTCTTGAACTAAAACTCTATTTTCACTAGTTTTTCTTAACTTCTCAACGCATTTACAACTTTTTTAATCATCATTGTCAATAATTTTACAAGAATTAGAAGCCACAGGTAACAAAAAATAGCTACTTTCTCTTTTTCGTTAACTTCCAACTTGTTCAACCTAAATTCATTATATATATATATATATATATATATATATATATATATATATATATATATATATATATATATATATATATATATATATATATATATATATATATATATATATATATATATATATATATATATATATATATATATATATATATATATATATATGTATATATATATATATATATATATATATATATATATATATATATATATATATATATATATATATATATATATTAGGGTGCCTGTAAAAACAACTTTTTTTGAAATTGTCTACTGCCACCCCCTAAATGTGTTCTATATAATAAAGTAATACTAGAATTAAAAAATTTTTGAAAAAAAATTATTTATAGGGGTAGCTCAAGACCCTTATGGCGGGATAGCTCAGATGGTTAGAGCGTTAAAGGAAAAGTTAAAACCCGGACTGTTGAACGATACGAGTTCAAATCCCGCCACCGCCAACTCAGCGCTTGAGTAGTACTTCGGTACGCAAAAATGTTGGTCAATAACGGACGCTAATTTGGATTAGTCTTAATGACTATTTGTGGCTGTTCCTATGCTAAGCCAACAATATCTTTGGACATAAGAACATTGTATAAAAAAATAGAGCATGAAAACTCAAATAAAAAAAATAAACATTAAACAGGGTCTGTAATTATCAAAAAAACTATTTCTTCAAAAGTATATCATGTTGGGTCTCAAAAGAAGCGAATTTTTAAAAAAATTTCAAAAATAATAATAACTTTATATAACGATTACTAGTTTAATTCTATTTTATGGCTTAAAAACTATCATTTTTCGACAAAAAAAAAAAAAAAGTACATTTTTTCATAGTTATTTTAAATAAACTTTTTTAATTTGTGTTTCCATAAATTTTTTTATTATTTTTGAAATTTTTAAAAATTTTACTTATTTTGAGACCCAACATGATATGCTTTTAAAAAACTTTTTTTTTTCAAAATATCAGAGACCCGTCTGATATTTAAGGGTCTTGAGCGACCCCTAAAAATTTTTTTTATTCTAAAATTTTTTAAATTTAGTAATAATTTATTACATAGAACAAATTTAGGGGGTTCCAGCAGACAATTTCAAAAAAAGTTGTTTTTAGTGGCACCCTAATATATATATATATATATATATATATATATATATATATATATATATATATATATATATATATATATCGTAATATGTTGTAATATATTTTTTAAATTAACAGAAATCTCCAATAAAGGGTTAATAGACATTTATTTCTTGTATACACACACAAATATATATGTATATATATATATATATATATATATATATATATATATATATATATATATATATATATATATATATATATATATATATATACATATATATATATATATATATATATATATATATATATATATTTGTATATATATATATATATATATATATATATATATATATATATTTGTATATATATATATATATATATATATATATGTATATATATATATATATATATATATATATATATATATATATATATATATATATATATATATATATATATATATATATATATATATATATATATATATATATATATATATATATATATATTTGTGTTTGTATACAAGAAATAAATGTCTATTAACCCTTTATTGGAGATTTCTGTTAGTTTAAAAAATATATTACAACTACAACTATATTTATGTAAATCTCTACAATTTATAATATAAAATAAGTTATAAAATTATCGAATAAGTTGAATAATTAACAACTTCAAACTATGTTTTTTTAACCATTTTGAAAATATTTTATATTCACGCATGCGCAAAAGTAAGTCCAATAGACGTCCGAAAACGTGCTATTTTGGACTTGGACGTCCATTGGAATTTTTTTACGAAACCGATTAAACAGTAAAAACTTGTGACTATGTTTTCAAAGCTTGTTTAGCGTCTGTATTGTAAAGATGAATTAGTTGCCTATTTTTTATAATATTATATCAATTTAGGTTTTTTTATCAAAGTAGAAGTATAAGTTTATTAAGCTTAGTTTTTTTGTGGTTACTTTTATTTACAAAATTTAAAAATTTGTTCCTGTTCTACAGCCGTATTCACACCTTTCCATTAAACTAACGGAGAATTTAAGCGTCTCTTAAGAAAAAACTCTAAACGGCCGGTTATAAAACGGAGGAAAGTAAATGATATTCTAATCCTACCGTTTAGGCTCCGTTTATTAACCGCTCCGATAATTTTTTTAGTTACAATTCCACCGTTAGCCAGCTCCGTTAACTATTTTTCGTACTGTTTTTGTCACCGCATCTAGACGTTGCGATGCCAACAGACAATGATTTTGTTTGTTTTCTAAATCACAGCCGGTGTTTTTTAAAATAATAAATGCTGAGTAATTTTTAAATTTAATAAAAATACGCTACAATAAGAAAAACTTAAAGAGTTTGTATCTACTTAAAACTTAGTTTCATTTTTTTAAATTTTATGCTTTTAGATTCAACTCTCATGGATTACACATTTTCTCATAATTTGATTTTTTTCGAATGTCGCAAACGAAACCAAATGCCGAACCGCCATGCCAGTTGTGATATATGCTACAAATAATGCAACTCCAAACACTGTAACTGCAGATGAAAAAAGTGGCATCAAAAATAATTTAGGTTAAATCAAATATTCTAGTAATCACAAAAAATCTTCGTCAGAAATAAAGAAAAAAAGATCTCCAGCTCTACATCTGTCAACTGTCAATATGGAGAGCTACATTACAGAGAAGAAATGCTTCTATAACAGAAAAAATACTTTTATTAAAGGAAAGCTTATTAAAATAAGAACGCAAAATGTTTAATTTTTAAATAATAAAAAATAAATAATATTGTTGATTATTTTGAAATTAATTTTATATAATAATATGAACATATTAAATAACTTTTTTTTAATTTTTCTATTGCTTGAAAATAAATAAAATTAATTTTTTTAATTTTATGTCTATCTGTCTCTAATACGGATTCTTCCCCAATTGTTATGTTCTTACAATACTGATTAATTTATTTTTTATTAAACTTGAAGTTTAAAAAAAGAAAACAAATAATAATAAACTAGCAGTAAGCAACCCGGTATACGGGTTATTAGTAAATACATTGTTAACAATACGGGTTATTAGTATAATAAATCCTTAATATCAATTTAAATTTTATTTATTTTCTCTAATGAAACTTATGTTTGTTTATTGATATTTTTAGTTCTCCTCACTTTTATTGTTCTAGGCTTCGTAGTTAAACATAACTCTTAGCATCATTTAAAGACACAGTTAACTATTTATTTTACTATGTTCGAACATTATGCGCTAATCACAACAAACTAAATGTTATATGAATTAAATTATATGCATAGAAGATCATCCACGTCTTATTTTAAAATTAAGGAAATTTGTTTAGGTATAATATTCGGAATATATTTCCTCATAATTTTACTTTTAGCTTAGTTGTTTCTAATTCTTTTTTTCAAATTTTCTTAATTTTTATAAGAGTGACGAGTGAAAAGCTTAAAAAAGCAATTATATCACAAAAAGTATACCTAAATTTATATGTATAAAAATTGCTTTGGATATTCGGAAAGACTATAACTTAAAAATGTATCAGAATTCCGGAAAAGGCTAATTACTGTATACGGCTCCCAAAATATTAATGCTTCTTACTTTAGCTTTCTTTTTTCATTTAATAATCCGGCAAAAAAATTAAAAAAAATAAATAAATAAAATACGGTAAACGAATATACCTATTTACTTTATAGTTAATGCATATCAACATATATTTATTTCAGCATTCATCCTATCCAAATTTATACTAACGCAAAAAGTATTTAGCGAAAGTCGGGAATATATTTCGCCCTGCGTTTGTCCTACCTTAGCATTAAAATTATTAGTTATATTTGAAACTTTTTGTTATATTTTGTATGGGTCAGGTGAATAAAAAACAATTGTTTTTAGACGATATTTGATAACTTTTTCAAGAACCTTTCGCTATGCATTGTGGATCGCTTGGGGAATAACAAAGTATAAAAATAAAATTTCGCATTACAACTTTATGTAACTTATGTTTAATGTAGTTCTTATTAATTTAAACTTTTAAAATTTATTAATGGATTTAAAGGCAGAGTGTTTTAGTAAAGGTTTTAATGATCAAAATGTAAATTTTTCTAAATGTAAGCTCAGTGACCTTCAAAATTTTTTAAAATTATCGATGAGCTATCATGGTTTTAGTAATTTAAATTTAAAAAAGTATTAGAAAAAGTTATTTCTGTTTGGAATATTTTAAATCTCCCAGGCAATACCAGAACCCATTGCTCAAATATCGTCTATTGTTACGCTTTACGTGACTACAAATTTTTAACTTACCTGAATTAACTTAGGTGATTTACTTAACTTACGTGATTACAAACTTTTAACCTGCCTACCCAAAATTTTATGATATATTTATTTTAATTTAGTGTCTCCTTTCTTTTATAATTAACCCACTGCACTTCCATCCCATAATTGCCATTTGAAGACTCTCTCTTCCCCTCAGAGTGTAGGTACTTTATGGACGATCCCTATTGAGCTGAAAAGGTTATAAAACAGATGTTAAAACCATATAAAACAGTTGTAAAAAATATATATATTTAAAATTGTGTTCACTTTTTGAAAAATCGGTAAAAAAGGAAGAAAAAGTAAAAAAGTTCCTGTTCGTTTTCTTCTCTATGAAAGAGAAACTAATCGCTGGCAAATTAAATAACGACTCTTGTGTGTTGATGCTTTCGAGATAAAGAAAAGAGCCGATATAGCTAAGCTTATCACTGATGTGATTTTGAGGCTAGTTATTAATATTTGAAACTGTCGCGGTCAGGGACACGACAATGGATCCAATATGTCAGTTTCTTATATGGAAAGCTCAAGCCTTATTAAGGCAAATTTATTTGCATGCTTTGTACGTTCCCTGTAGCGCTCACAGTCTGAGTTCAGAATCCGCCATTGAGATCAAAGTTTTTTTTAAAAATTTTGAATTTTGTTACGTATTTTTTAGTGCAAGTCTTGTCCAATGGAAGATCTTTACTGAAGTGGCAGGAAATTTACTGCATAGACTTTCTATGACAAGATAGAGTTCTTGTATCGACTTAATAAAACCACTTGCCAATAGGCCGAGAGAAATGTTGGCAGCTCTTAAACATGCCATCGAAACCTGAATCTGACCAGTGAGCAGCTTAGCCAAGCAAAAGACTTGAAAAGAAAAAATGATTATCATCTTTAACATTTGTATTGCTAGTTACAATTTGGTACAAAACCCTTATGCTGTAAAAGACGTTAGTCGTCTTCTACAATCTGAAGCCATTACGCTTGATTGGACAGCTGTTATAAGATTTAAAACGGATTAGGGCTCTAGGTTGGAAATTTTACAGGCAAGAGGCTGTAGTTGTAGCTGGATTGCTAAGATTAGAAACTGATCTTGCTACTAAAAGAAAGCGTAAACTAAAGCGTTTTTACATTGAGGCATCAAACACATCCCATTTCAACGACAGTCAAGCAAAAGAATTAACAGTTTAATGTTGGTTTAGATTTAAGATTCAAGGTGAACAGGATGGTTGGCAATACGTTTTGATTTATCTGGTTGAATAATGATGATCTTTCCGTTTTTATCGAAAAGATCAAATCATTATTCAACATTTTCATCATTATTCAACGGTTTTATCCTAGAGATATGAACAAAGAGAATCTCATTGAAGAAGTTCGCCGTTTTAACAATACCCGCAAAACAACTTTCAAGCAAGGAAATCCAATACAGATACTCAATCAAATCTTTGAGAAGAAACTTGAACGTCTTTTTCCATATATTTGCATCATGCTCCAGATTTTCAAAACTATTCTTGAGTCAGTTGCTGAGGGTGAGCTATCATTTAGTAAACTAAAAATTGTAAAGAATTCTCTCAGTTTAACCATGGACCATTACTGATGTTTGGTTATTTTGATTGAAGAAGATTTGGCTTAAAAGGTAAGCTACGACGATGTCAGAAATGCTCAAAAAATTTATATTTAAGCGCCATTTTTAACCTTTCTTTAAGATTTTGTTGATTAATTTTTTGTTTATTAGTTTTAAAAATAATGTTTTGGTTCATATGTCAGTTTTGATTAATGAACCGTCACTGCGGTTATATTTTACTGTTTTTCTCCCAAATGCTTTTTTTAAAAAATACCAAAATTTATCAAAACTTGATCCAAATCTTCCGCAAATGATTATTTTTTTCGAAAAATTGCAAAAAAATATAATCTTTAGCATTAAGTTAGGGTTATATAATAGTAATTTAAGTATATTTTGCTAAATAGAAAACAAAGTTCGAACATATATCATTTTTTTTTTTTATAAAACCTGCTAGTTAAAAGTTATATGGATATTGAAATTCAATTACTTTTAAAAACTAGTACTAAAACTAAAAATAATCAGCTTGATAGACTACATGACGACGTTATTAAGTATTAATATTATTACTTATAAAGAGAGCTTTCTAGATGATCTCAAATTCCAGTTTACAACTTTATGTCTAAATTAGAGTTAAATAGTAGTTTCAAGCAAAATAACCATTAAAATGTATGTTTTTTTACAAAATACAAATATATTTACGGCATCACTTTAAAGAAGACATATATTGTAAACTGGAATTGTAGATTTATTTATTAGGAATCCATGCGGGAATTTTCAGATCATATGATTTATCATGAATGAAGGCTATCTAAGAGTTTGTTAGTTGGTTATTTTTTCAATCAAAAAGATGACTCAGATACCATTATGGATTTGTAAAATATATTATTGTCGGTGTTATGTTATTAACTGATGCGTAAAAATTTAAACATTGATATTACATCATACGTTTGGTAGGGTAGAAAGTGTAATTTTGTCAATAAATTTGAAGTTAAACTTTTTTAAATCTGGAAAATTTTAGTTCAAGATAAATTATTAAAAAAAAAAATTAGTTAGTATTTGTTTCAAATAACTTTTGCATAACATTTTTGTCAATATTTTTCTATAGCACAATTTAATGACAACTTTTTTATTCAACTAAAAATTTTCCTGATTCAAAAAAAGTTTAAATTATTATATACTTAGTTTTTAAATATTGTATATTTAATAATTAATAATAATAATATAAACTTAACATATTTATTAAATATTTATATATATTTTTTTTAATTCATTTAATTACCTAACTTTTACGCAATAATAAATCTAGGGTATCTTTCTTTGCAAAGAAAGATACCCCAGAAATATCAATAATTTATATTCTGGGGTAACATGGTTAAAGTAAAATTTACTTACAGTATTACTATTTTTACTTTACTCTAAGTCTGAATCATATATGCTTGTGGCATTTACTTATAGTTTAAGTAATACTCTAAGTAAATGTTAAAAGCATATAATATCGTTCAATTCAAAAGTTATAGTCTTAATCTTATTATATGCCTTTGACTAAAGCTTAGTCATCATCATTGTGTCATTCTTTAATGAATCTTATTTATTCGTGGAACAAAAATATTGTAACACAGTGAGATTGTAGAAATGGCAGCCCAAACAGATTGAAACACTTGGTTCAGTACACTTACAGTTTTGTTTATTTAGCTTGTTTTATTGATTTGGAAAAGAAAAACTTACTCCGAATTGGCTAACCATAAATCAAAATGACACCATACGTACCTTTGATCTATCATTTTAGAATTTAATAATTACATTTAGATAATTTGTGGCAAAGTCTTAAAGTCTTTTCTAAACTTAATGCAACAAAAGGTTAGTGATTTCCTTACTGAATTAACAAAATGCATAATTAGAAAAATTTATCTAAAATTACTAGAGTTAGCGAAAATATATTCTTATCCAACTGCTAATCTCTCATACATATTTTTTAATTTGCAACAAGCATATATAGAAACACTATTTATTTTTTCATAAATTTTTTCAAATGTGCATAAAACTACTTTTATTAATTTTCATTGTTAATTTATTAAAGCACAGGAGTGAGCATTTTTAAAAGTTAGTTTAAATCTAATCTTATTTTACTGTTTTTTTTTATTTACTTTTTTTGTATTTTGGAATTAGTTACAAATAGTTTCTTTTTTTTAGCATCATAAACAGATAAATTGAACGATGATATTGTGACCCTAAAAGAAGTGAATAAAGCTATTCAACTATGCATTGATGCTGACTTATCTGAACAAGCAGAAATTGAAAATGAGTTAAATGCATTAAACATCTAATATGCAAAAGACTGATTGACCAATAGTAATATGCAAAATCTAAATGGTCAAATAATTCTTCAACTGACTTTATGACTGTTGAAAACATGTTCAAAAAAATATAAGACAAAATGAGTCATTATGAAAAATGAATAAGAATAATCGAGAAACAATTGCAAAAAAAAAATTAGAATTTATTCAATAAGGTAGTGATGGTGGTATTTGTGGTATGTGAGATCTTTTGTGTAGTAGTACTCTGCATTACGTAGTCATGGCATTGTTATCTGGCAAAAAGTCTCTGGCATTATTTCAACATAATTCAATAGTTTATATTTGTAACATAATTAAATTCAATTGTTTATATTTGTTGTTATCACATACCAATATTCCAATTTTACACTTATTAGAAACTGTATAGTGTGTATGTTCATATTTTTAAAATTTAGCTTTATAAACAGTTATATATATATATATATATATATATATATATATATATATATATATATATATATATATATATATATATATATATATATATATATATATATATATATATATATATATATATATATATATATATACATATATATATATATATATATATATATATATATATATATATATATATATACATACATATATACATATATACAGTTGCGTAGGAAAGATTTTAAATGTTTGAATTAACCGACTTATAAACAATAAGAATATTACAAACTTTTTTACGTTCATATGTATGACAAAAAGATTCTTAAAAAAAAATTACTATGATAGGAGAATGGGAACAAGAAACCCTAAAATCTTATCTTCCGTTAACTTTATTTTAACTTAACGGAGGACACGAGAATACGAATTTATTTTAACTCTGGTAAAACTGCCGTTAAATTTTAAACCAGCCGTTAGTTTAACGCAGGGTTTAACGGAGAGACGTGAGTACGACTGTTGGAATGGATTTCGTATTGAAGATATACTGAATCATTTTGTTTGTGTATTCATTTAATTGTTTACGAATATTTTTTATGTACTTGCCAAATTTTATAGTAAAATAATGACTCACTCACACGTTACTTTCTCACGAAGTTGAGATTAATTTTCTTATTTTTGACCTTCTTGAAAATAAAGCAATTAAGTTCAATAAAGATACTACCGTGTGCCAGTTTTTAGTTTTCAACGTTGGTCACAACGTACTTAAGAAATCCGCGTAAATAAATTTTTATTTGAATGATCATAACTTTTTGTAAAGTTATTAGATTTATATAAAGTTTTTGTTTTTGTATTATTAATTTTAGGCTTCTTCCAATGACGTATAAATCTAACTAATAATACTGAACTTAATAATGCGCTTAAGAGCCTGTTTGACACGGAACCCTTGGCAGCCATTCCAACCGAGGTAGTGACGAGAAAGAGTCGCAGCATTTTGTTTTATAAGAAAATGTGAACGAACGTGTATGCAAATATCTAACGTACGTAAACTTTATTTTTATCATAAAAGCATCACCGTGAGAAAAAATTTGTTGCCTATGTGTCATGATTGAGATACTTATGTTATTAATGTGCTCAGGTAATTAGTCCTAATAAGCTGCGGATCGTCTGAAAAAAAAGTTGTCTGAAACTTGATAAAAAAAAACTTAATAAGAAACTCCTGCTACTCAAGAAGGTGCTGCTGTAGAGGCAAAAAAAAAAAAAGCCCGTAGATAGATAAATCTTTTTTTTGACAGTTAAAAGTTTATTTTGCTGCATTTACTTTACTATAAATATATGCTGCAACTGTTATTAAAAACGCCTTAATTTTACGTATTTCAACCAAATTTCGACGAAATTTCAACAGAAAAACGCAATTAAAAAAAAATTGTTAGGAGAAACTCTTTGTAAAACGTTTTTTGAAACAAATAATTTTTATGAATTTTTTTCAGAACTCTTTAAAAATATGTATTCAATAACGTTTGCAGACATCTAAACTAGCTTATTTTGTAAAAAAGTCAAATTTGATTTTTTTTACCTTCAGGCGTTTTGAAAAACGGCTGCAGTATGGATGATACAACAAATATGTTTAAATGAGATAATTTGACGCCAAATTTAAAAGCTGTTAACAAAATCTACTAAACCAAAAAATTTAAAGTAATTGTAGTTCAGTGCACTTAAAAACTTTAAGTATACTGTATTGGTGTTTGTAAAGAAACATTATATAAATCATTTTTTAATTTTAACATATACTAATTTTTTTTTAAACTTTGTTGCGCTTAACCATCCCAACGTAAACATATATATATATATTTATATATATATATATATATATATATATATATATATATATATATATATATATATATATATATATATATATATATATATATATATATATATATATATATATATATATATATATATATATATATATATATATATATATATATATATATATATATATATATATATATATATATATATATATATATATATATATATATATATATGTTGAGTTTGCAGGCATTATATGGAATAATCGCGTATAATATATCTATACAATAAGAAAACTCTAAAATTTTATTTTAAATTTTAGAAATCTTTTTTGCTATACTATTATTTTTTTGCTATAAATATATAAACAAGAATAAAAAAATTTCAAAATTTTTTACGCAAGAAGGAGGTCTTAAACCCCCCAAAATAACACTGATGACAGCGCGCTTAATTTGTATTGTGTAAATGAAAAAATACCTGTGGTGTGTGTTCTAACCAGTTTACGTACCTGGTTTGTGTACAATCATACACAGAAAAAAATCATGTGCTGTTCATAAATTATTTTAAAAAATAGTTTGTTTCTGTTTGCAAATTTTAATTGAAAGGTTTATTTAAAGTAATTCTAAATTATGTTGATTATTTTATCTATAAATTGTTGTATTAAATCATTTTTTTACTTATTTGTAGTGATAAAAAAATGGAACACAAGGAAAAAATGTTTGAGGTTGGTAGAAAATTAAATGAAGAAGATGTTACCCTTTTAAAGTATATCTTAGCAGATAAAATTTGGTGAAGGTATTAACAAAATTACAAATGGTCATGAAATGATCATCGAATTGGAACGTATCGGTTTTGTTAGCGAAAATAATTATAAAGATTTATTATACTTGATACTTTTAACCAAGCTGATCTTGTGTCAATAATCAATGGTGAATCTCAACCTGGTAAGTATTTTTAATAATTAAGTAATAATTTTTTATTCTGCTTATTTGTTTCTATATCGTGTGCATACTATGCAAATGTTGACTCCATCAATATTATATTTCTGATTTATATGATTATAATAGCATATTTTTTTTGTAAACTTGAACTTGAATGTTTTAAGATTTTTTTTAATGTTTGTTTTCACATATGTTTTTAAAATGGTATTTTTAAAGTCAACAAATCTGAAAAAAAAATTAACTCGTCTTGGTCAGGAAGATATACTTGTTTTGACGATTTGACCATGGCTGTTAATAATATTTGAAAAGTCGAACATTTAAAAAATGCGCTAAAAAATGTGTTTAGACTTAAAAAAAAAATTGTTTTTTAGACTTCCACTAAGATTGATTAACAATTCACAGACATGATCTTTCTTAGAGCATTATTTTTTTTTTGTTTTATTTTGGTGTGTTTTAACTAACCCATTGAAATTTAATTGGAACGTGCATTAACAAATAAGGGGGCGACGGAATGAATGCAAATTTAATAAGTACAAACTGGCATAAATGCATAGCAGCTTAAAAAAATGGCGTAAGTTTAAACTGGCACAAGGGACATACTTGCCCCGGGCGCCAAGATAATAGGGGCGCCAAAAGATGGAAAATAGAATAAAGCCATAATGAAATTTTATTTATAAAAAAATAAAAAAATGTGTATTGATGACCTTATCAATCAAAAAAATTTTAAAAAGTAAAAAAACTATAAAAATTTACTTGGTGATGTGCATAACGTTATTTTTATTTATATTACCAGAGAGTTGTAGTTTAAAAAATTTATTTCTTTTCTTCGGCTGGTCGGACCGAGCAAAAAAAAAGTTAACTTTATATAGACAATATTGAAGACGACACCACGTCCTATCCAAATAAAACATTTTATTCATAAATTTTTATTTTATTTTTATGATTATTCTAAAAAAAAGTTTATCAACGATTTTAAATAACAAAATTAAAAAAAAAAAAGTAAATAAATTTTATTTGCTAAGGTTTAACAACTTCTTAAGGAATGTTAAAGTCTCAACGCAAATTAAGTGTCACGCCAACCATTAAAAAAGAAAACATCAAAATTTATAACTACAAGCTGGTTTCTCTCATCTATACCGTACAAGGTGGCGGAGAGAATTATTAAATATTGAATTTCAAAATACCGTTTACAATCTAATATCAAAGTATAAACATGGATTTTCTCATCAAAAAGATCGCTTACAAACCTGATTGAATCTCGTAACATTTTAACGGAAGCAGTTTACCGTGGACACCTAGTTGACATAAGTAACTTTTAATAATAATTAATAATAACTAATAAAAAATAAATAATAGAAAATAAACGTCTGAGTAGAAAAGGGTGGCGAGGGCGTTCCTCAAGGATCCGTTCTTGCATCACTGCTATTTGTGTTCTTCAACAATGGCTTATCAGACTAAATTTATAACCATACCAAATTATATACAGATGACGGTGAGATTATAAGAGTTATCGATGTCAACGAATATTTCTCTGACTATGAAAAACTGCAGGCGGACACCAACAACGCTGTAAATTAGTCCCACAACTGCTTTGTGAATTTCAACGTCGAGAAGTGAAAAGTAAGGCAAGTTGGCTGTCGCAAAAAAAAATTAACAACACCATGGTTGACATTGACGGTAACGGAAACAATCTAGTACCGACATGCATTGAGCGTGACCTAGGAATACTAATATCTAACAATCTCATAGTACAAGTAGAAGCTGCAGCTTGGGTTTTCAATTGAATGCTTTATTGTCTCAATAAGTCATTTTGGTGTCAGAGTTGTTTAGCTATAAAAAAAACTGTACCAACTATAAAAGCTATAAGCTATAAAAGTAGCTATAAAATGTAGCTGTAATGTAGCTATAAAAAAAACTGTACCTTTACATTAAACCGCATTAGAGTGTTGTTTTTAATTTCTCTACTCAAACGTGTCCGACATTGCCTAATATTGTTAATTAAACATTTTAATTACAATCAAAAACTAAAAACTCTTAGCTTAACTACACTCGAAGAACGCAGTGACCTTTTACTGCAATTCAAAATTGCTTACCATTTACAACTAAAATTAAGACTGTGAAAACTGTTTCTTTAAGATTCTCATTCTTTTGATTGAAAGATCAAAAACCGCTGAAAATTAAAGCTTGTGAAATAGAAGACAACTTTATAGAAGATATTTTGCATCTTAATAGTTTATAAGAGCCTTCATTTTTTAATTGGAGAAACAGTTTAGGCTTTCTCAACCAAATATTCTCAAAGGGCCTATAGCCTATTTTCCAATTTATATGCATTACAATTCGAATTTTGCTAAAAAGCAAGTAAAGTAGAGATGTACCGGAGTTTAATTCCAGCCAGAATTTGTGATTTTCAGATCATTCCGGTTCCGGTCGGAATTTTAATATTTCAGGCCGGAATTTATTTTTTACTTTATTTATTTAAGACATGTGATACAGACTGTGTAAATTAAATCAAAAAATCGTTGTCCTACAGGGCAATGAAGAACTATGGGTAAACCTAGGTAAAAAATAAAAAAATTCTTAGCAAATACAATGTAATTTTAGATAAAGCTACAGTTTAGCGCTGTAAAATAATTTTATTTTTTTGCTTGTTGCGCTCTTGTTAGTGGAGATATTTTGAACATTAGAAGTTTGAATTAAAATAATAAAAGAAAAATGATTGCTGCCCAATGCCAAATCCTCAATCAATGTAGTAGCACTTCCTTATAGAAGCAGGCTATAAGATAATGGATGTTGTAGCACTCCTTTGTAGCTGCAGGCTGTAAGATTATGGATGTAGCAGCACTCCCTCGTAGCAGCTGGCTATAAGATAATTGATGTATGTACTAAACCCAATAAATTTTCTTTATGTTCATATTAAAAAGTCACCACTTTGAGCAAGTCTCCACACAAAAGCGCAACAAGCGATAAAATAAAATTATTTTAGACCGCATAGCTGTAGCTTTGCCGAATTTTATTTGCAATAATCACTTATGTAAAGATTTCAAAAAGTTTAGGAATATTGTGTTGCAAAAAGAGTTGCTATCCAGTTTTGGGCAACAAAAAAGCTCTTTTTTCATCCAAAAAAATACCTGCCTCTGACAATAGTCTCGTCTTTAATGTTTCTTAAATTTTAAATATTTAAAAAGTATAGGATGACTAATACAGTGAATGTTTCATATATATGTATATATATATATATATATAATACATATATATATATATATATATATATATATATATATATATATATATATATATATATATATATATATATATATATATATATATATATATATCAGGTACTCAACTAAAGAAAAGAGCGTTTTCAATAATAGTTTTATAGAATCTGTTTAATAATTCAAATCGGTGAATGTGCTGCATATGTGTTGTAGTTTCTCCACGGTTTTAAAAAAATATTTTGAAGCAAATTATTGGTATCTTTTCTTAATTGCATGTTTATGGAAACCTTTAAGGTTTCACCTAATCTTAAACACAAAAAATACCACTTTAATTAAAAAAACAAATTATCTTTTTAAACAAGAAGTTAAAATATACCAATTAAAAATATATGTATAAAAAATTATATATATATATATATTTATATTTCGCTTATGCGCCTAAAGCGTTAATATTTGTGATTAAATATGCAATTTTCGCAATTATCTTAAGTTACAAAGTTACTACATCATTCTATACGAATTAAATAGAGTTGCAAAATTCTTTTAAATTTTAATTGAATACCCGAGAAAAAAAAACCCGCTAATACTACTAGGAATATGTTTAACTTCCTGCTAATCCTGTTAAGTTCCTGCTAATACGGCTAATCCTGGTGAGTTTTCGCTTAATACGGCTAAACCTATTAAGTTTCCCATTAGTGAAATGACGTTTATGAATTTCCTGCTAATCCTAGTAAGTTCCTACTAAGTACTTATCAGGATTAAACGAATTACTTAGTAAGTTCCTAGTAAGTTTTCAAAAATAAAACAAGTATAAAAAATCGTCTTTGTTATACGCCATCTTTTACTTATTCACACGGAAAACAAGTCAGCCATAAAACAGCTTTTTTAGATTCAATAGTTTTACTAATTAATATTTGTAATTCTATAAGGAAAAAGCTCAAGAACATCTAAAGATGATTGCGTGGTTTGCAGTTTATTTGATGAATATTTGTTAATGTGTTATAATATGGTTTTAAATGTTAATTTTAACTCTATATAAATTCGAGCATTTTCTGTTGTATCAATTCGAGCATTTTCTGATTCATAGTGATATGTATGGTGATGTGTTTTTAAATTATATTTTATTTTTATTTCTGATGTTTTTATTTTCATTGTTTATGATTTTGTATTGTTTAATAAACATAAAATCATAAATCATAAACAATTATATTGTCACTCTTTCTTTTTACTATTTCTTTTTACTAAAAAGAGTAAGTGATATCTTTATTAATAAAGATTTGTCACTTTTTTTAAGTAAAAAGAAAGACTTTTATTTTTAATTTTCTTAAAATTTTATTTGTAATTTTATTTAAAAAGTCAAATTTTTATGTCAAAAAACCACTCACTTCAAGCTTGACTAAAAGTTTTAGTCAGACAAAAGGGAGTAAACCATTTTACATTAAAAATTGATCAATTTTGAAAATCACTCTCTCATAAAATATATATAAACATTTTTTACTGGTAAATATATTTTTATTGTTATCTCTTGTTAACAAGATTTAACATTTCTTTTTAACATGTTAAACAAACTATAAAATTATTGAATATTGTTATATTTTGTATTATAATTTTTATTTGCTTAACATAAAGATTTTTATTATAAATGCCATTATATAAATTAATTTAAAATTTCCATAATTTAATTTTATGATATTTTGATTAATTACTACTGTATATAGTTATATAATGCTAGTTACTCAAATTACTTATTAATATATATATATATATATATATATATATATATATATATATATATATATATATATATATATATATATATATATATATATATATATATATATATATATATATATATATATATATATATATATATATATATATATATATATATATATATATACATATATATACATATATATACATATATATATATATATATATATATATATATATATATATATATATATATATATATATATATATATATATATATATATATATATATATATATATATAAAAACACACACAATATGTTTAGTTCCATCTCAAACCATTTACAATCAATTAGCTTCAGGTAACTATTTTATTTTCTGTTTTTTTATATATAATGTGATTATGCATAATTATTCATTAATCATGTTGAATTTAAATGAAGAACTTGAAATTTTTTGAGTGTGTGTGTGTATGTAAATATATATATATATATATATATATATATATATATATATATATATATATATATATATATATATATATATATATATTTATATATATATGTATATATATATGTATATATATATATATATATATATATATATATATATATATATATATATATATATATATATATATATATATATATATATATATATATATATTTATATGTATATATATATGTATATATATATATTTATATATATATTTATATACACACATAATATATATATATATATATATATATATATATATATATATATATATATATATATATATATATATATATATATATATATATATATATATATATATATATAGTACATCCTGCAAAATTCAGGTTGGTAATGCCAACGCAAAAGCCAACCTATTTTTGCTTCACGCCGGTATGCAACTGCTGACCTAAATCTTTGTAACAAGTAGCAAAAGTAATTTTTTTGTCCACCTGACAAATATTTATTATTTTGATAAATAAAAAAATGATAATTTTGAAATAGACAAAATAAAAAAATAAAAACTAAGAAAAACTTAAGAAGATTTTTTCTTATATAAAAAGATGTTCATCAAAGTCTTTTAGATCTTTTTAGTCTAATAGACTCCATAAAATTGCCACATTTTTTTCGACGGAAGCCAAAAAATTTGAATAATGAACTTGTTAAGTAGAAAGCTCAAGAGCACAAGTATTTTCTATTGTATTATGGGCCATTTGTGTTTTACAAACTTGGTAATGCTGAAATTTGTTCTCTTTATTTAATGCTTTCAACATCTATTTATACATTATCCAATGAAATTGTTTCATCAAATGATATTGATGCTTGTCAGCAACTAGTTTATTTATTTCAAAAGGCATTATGCTCCTATTTTGGTGAAGGTATTCGCACATTCACTTTTGATGCATTAGCGCATCTCTCTGACCAGATAAAAAATTTTGGACCTCTTACAGCAACGTCTGCTATGGTGTTTGAAAATGTAAATCGCCAACTAAAGAGGTTTGTTACAGGAACTGAAGGCCATGGAAGGCAAATGGCTGAAAAATTTATTAGATTTCAGACGGAAGACCACTTGAATACTTTTTCTTTGAATCCTTTTGTGTTAGGTGCAGCACAAAATATATCAGATAAGTTACGGAATATGGATTTGAATGATTTAAATGTTGACCTAAATCTTTATCAGTTTTATAACCGTTTTAGAGTTGCTGATAGAATTTTTCATGCTTATCATTATAGTTAAAAATTAAAATCAGCTTCATATTATGCATATTTAATAGAATTTAATGTGATTGTGAAAGTTTTGTTTATTGCACATAACCAAAGACAAATCTTGTGTATATGTCGATTGTATAAAAATGTAAGTTTCATCGTCATATGGATTCTTTTAATATTCCTATCAAAATCAAGCATGTTTTGTCAAAAATATCTCCTTATTTATTGTTGAAAAAGTGTGGATTAGCTGTTTTTAATTCAAGCAAATTTACTCGTAAAAATAACAAAGAAATTTTATTATAGTGTTGTTATTCAAAATAATTATGAACATGATTAGGTTTTATTTCTATTTTTTAAAGTTTGAAATTGTATTATGTTTTTTTGTATTATTATATATTTACTTAACAATATTCTTTTTATTAGAAGTTGTTATTTAGGATTCTGTTTGCAATCAATTAATTAATGAAACATCAAACTTAATTCATAATGGCGACAAGAGTTTGTTGTTTACAATGATCTAAATCAGATTTCTTAACAGGTAGATACGATTAATATCTATTAAATTAATTATTATTTTAGATACAATTATTAATTGTTTTTCGTCAACTGTAAATTTTCCTTTTTTTATATGTATATAAAAATAATATGTGTATATATATATATATATATATATATATATATATATATATATATATATATATATATATATATATATATATATATATATATATATATATATATATATATATATATATATATATATATATATATATATATATATATATATATATATATATATATATATATATATATATATATATATATATATATATGTATGTATATATGTGTATATACACACACGAGGCTTATTTAAATTTTTTTAATTTAACTTAGTTTCATATTTTCATACATTTTGAAATTTTAGATTATAATAGCTTTGAAACAATGATAATGAAAGTTTTTTCATCGTTCTAAATTTATGGTAAGTTAAATATGCTTTTTTGTTATAAAATATATGTTATTATGTTGTTGAATTACATTAATATTTTTATAAATTACGTTATAGCTACAGTTATGGTCGTAAAAGATTAAGAAAAATCTTATGGGTGCAATTATTCCACTGACACCGCGAAAATTACCAAAAGAACTGACCATCGCTGTTTATTGTATTTTTTTAAATGTTCTATTTAAACAATCTAACACTTAATTATTTGTTATTTTTATTATTGTTTTATAAATAGGCGTCCTTATTGCTTAGCGACTAGTTAAGTTATATTATAAGGATTATATTTTCAAGAAGATACTGTGTTTAAGTAAAAATTATTATTTTTACTTAAACTCGTATATTTTTTGAAAAATAAGCCTACTAGTATATCTATGAAATCTTTAAAACTCAAATAATTAAATAAAACCCTAATAAACGTATGAATTTAACTAAAAAAACTAATAACTAAAACTAGAAAGTAATACTTAACCGAGAAAAAAAAACCTACTAACCCTGTTAAGTACCTACTAAGTTCCGAGTAAAAACCCTAGTAATACTACTAAGTTTCCTTCTAAAAACTTGCTAATCCTACTAAGTTTCCTACTAAAAACTTGCTAATCCTACTAAGTTTCCTACTAAAACTTGCTAATCCTACTAAGTTTCCTACTAAAACCTGCTAATCCTACTAAGTTCCTAGTAAGTACTCGGCGGGAACTTACTAAGTTTTAGTAGGAAACTTATTGGGAACTTAACAGGATTAGCGGGTTTTTTTTTCTCGGGTAAACTTTTTGCTGTAGGAGAAAAAAGCGAGAAAAAAAAAATTCTTTAAATAATAAGTGATTATAAAAAGAAAGAATAATAGTTTGAAAAAATAACATAAATAGTAAATGGATTCCAAGCTACCCTCTTCAAAAACATAAGTTTTTGAAGAGGGATTTACATAATGAACTTAAACTTAAGCAAATTTCGCATATATAGAATTGAATTTGCATACATAGAAATAATACCCCGTTTAAATTTTGCATATATTGAATTTAATTTGCATACATAGAAATTTTACCACGTTTTACCTATTCATATTTTGCATATATAGAAATGAATAACTTCGTAAAAAAAATGACCTACCCCATAAAAATTAGAAAAAAAAACTAGAGTTCATTTTCGAAAACACAATTTTTGAAAACTTTCGAATGAAACTTTATCAATAAATTTTTTTTTTCCGATTTTGTAAAAATTTTCCAAACTATTGAATAGCTAAAATAATTTCGGAAACTTAAATTTAATTTTGAAAAGTCATTTAAATTTTAAAACAAAAAAAGGAATTTTGATATACAAAAATAATTTTGAAATTTAAGTCGATTTTCGAAAAGTTAAAGAAATTTAAAAAAAAAATGAAAAAGTTAAATAAATTTCAAAAAAAAAAAAACAAGTTTCGAAAAGTTTAATTACTTTAATTCGGGAAAGAACTTTTACTTACATTGAAGTAAAAAAAGTAATTTTTTTTTTTTTTAATGTTATATATTAAATATATTTACAATTAAAATTGAAGTATTAAACAATAGTAATAATAATAATTACTTTGCATCTAAAATTTAAATATATAAAGTTGATTTTAAAAATGCTTCACTCTATTGCCTTCTTCTTTGTTCTATATCGATCTCCTTCTTCCCAAGACTGCACTCTTCTTGATGTTATTTCTGATCATATTGACCAAGCCCTTTCTCTTTATCCATCAGAAAAAATTTTTGTTGTTTTTTTTTACCTTCTCACTCGACTTATGTCTTGTTTCTGATCCTACCCGAGAAAAAAAAACCCGCTAATCCTGTTAAGTTCCTAATAAGTTTCCTATTAAAACTTAGTAAGTTCCCGCCGAGTACTTACTAGGAACTTAGTAGGATTAGCAGGTTTTAGTAGGAAACTTAGTAGGATTAGCAAGTTTTAGTAGGAAACTTAGTAGGATTAGCAAGTTTTTAGTAGGAAACTTAGTTGGATTAGCAAGTTTTTAGAAGGAAACTTAGTAGTATTACTAGGGTTTTTACTCGGAACTTAGTAGGTACTTAACAGGATTAGTAGGGTTTTTTTTCTCGGTTAAGTACTACTTTCTAGTTTTAGTTAATAGTTTTTTTAGTTAAATTCATATGTTAATTAGGGTTTTATTCAATTATTTGAGTTTTAAAGATTTCATAGATATATTAGTAGGCTTATTTTTCAAGAAATATACGAGTTTAAATAAAAATAATAATTTTTACTTAAACACAGAATCTTCTTGAAAATATAATCCTTATAATATAACTTAACTAATCGCTAAGCAATAAGGACGCTTATTTATAAAACAATAATAAAAATAACAAATAATTAAGTGATAGATTGTTTAACGAGAACATTTAAAAAAATACAATAAACAGCGATGGTCAGTTCTTTTGGTAATTTCGCAGGTGTCAGAGGAATAATTGCACCCATACGATTTTTCTTAATCTTTTACGACCATAACTGTAGCTATAACGTAATTTATAAAAATATTAATGTAATTCAACAACATAATAACATATATTTTATAACAAAAAAGCATATCGTAAGCTGGTAAAAAAAACATAAAAATTCGTTTTTTTTTATTTTATCGATTTGTATTTAAAATTTATCATAGATTTCAAAAATATATATGGGTATAGTGCTTTTTTTGTTTTTTTTTAATTAAAAACCAGTTTTTTTAGGTCATGGTAAAAATTTTAATACAGAAAATTTTGCGGCACAAAATAATTGAAATCGACAATCTTTCTTTATTACTATATTTATATTTACATAAGATGACTACAAGCCTGTATGTCCTTTTTTTCTGCTTTTAAAAAGCAGTGTGGTGGAGACTCTCAAAAGTTGTAGGGTTAGGTTTAGGGTTAGGATTAGGGTTACTCAAAACCCAAATGAGGCTCTGAATCAAATTGTGTGGAAAAGGTGTCCAAAAGATACATTTATTTCAAAAACCACTTTAGAAGTTGCATCTGCAATAATAAATTTTAATGATGGTATATCTGGACAAGTGCAACTTTTTGATAAGATTGGAATATCTTTTGGAGCAAAAACAATAATCGGTTCAATCAAAAAAGACACTCAACGGATTCAAAATATGAACAAAAAATCAACAAAAGAGGGAATAAATAGAAGAAAGTTGATTAAAGCTGTCAGAAAAGGTTTTGGACAAAGAAAAAGAACTAGAAGGAGAGGAATCATACAAACTTGGAAATTTTTGAAATTTTTTTTCTTTATGTTTTGTTTTCCTGGTTTCCAGAATTCTTTTTGTGGGTTAATGAAAACATAGATTTCTAAAGATCTAGTAGAGTTTTTATCTTGAAATTTTCAACACTTGTTTAAAATATACTGTACTAGTGCCTAAAGCAGAATAAAGCTATATACTTAAAGACTTAATGAGATATCAATCACTAATCACTGAACTATTTATCGAAAAAAATAAAAATTAAAAGAATCTCCGCCATTTTTGAACAGTTAATCAGTTTTGAAAACTTTTGCTTTAGGCACTAGTTAAGCATATATTGTCTTACTGTAGCAAATTTCATACTGATACCAGTTGTAGATCTTCAAATAATCATGTTTTGCTTTTTAGTTAATTTTTTGAATTTTTGCTGACTCATCAAAAAATAATTAACTTTTTTAATTTTTTTTTTGTTTTAAATATTTATTTTTATGATGGTTGTTGTATGTATTTGATTCAGTATCAAACAACAAATATTTAAAAAAATAGTTTTTTTACCAGCTAACCACCTTAAGATAAAGAGATAATTTTGCTAAGATAGTATATAATAAACTTATTACTCGTGATTTTTGATTTTCAAAAAAAAAATTTTTTTTTTTTCTTCTAACAAATAGTTATAAAAATTAAAATGGATTCTAATTACCCAACCAATTTTGAATCAATCTCATGTAAATTATTTCAAACAAATGATTTAGTTATTGACATTCATTCAGATCCAGACATAAGTTACTTTAATGATTCAATAGCATTGCAATGTAAATGCTCGTATTTTTATAACAAGGAAATAAAAGAATCTTTACGACGGGATCATTTTAATGTTGTTCATCTTAATATTAGAAGCTTGAAAAAAAACTTTGACAACGTATGTAACATTGTAGAAGAAACTTCAAATATTTTTAGCATAATATGCTTAACTGAAACTTGGTGTGACTCTGATGACCCCAAATCTTACTTGAATCTCCACCTGGGAGGCTTTAAAATGATCCTGCTAGCACGAAAATCAAAAAAAACAAGGCGGTGGTGTACTTTTTTATATAAAAGAAAATTTGCAGTTTATTATTAGGCTTGACATGAGTAACTCTGATGACAATAGTGAAGTCTTAACAATAGAGATTAAAACCAGTAACACCAAAAATATACTTTTGAGTTGCTGTTATCGCCCGCCATCTGGCATAATAGAAAATTTCAATACATTCTTATTTAATAATATTTTAAGAAAAGGTTTAAAGGAAAAAAAACTTAACTATTTAATTGGAGACATAAATCTAAAATGTTTTGAATATCAAACTAATAACAACATAAAAATATTTTATGACGGTTTATTTCAGAACGGCGCTATTCCATTAATAAACAGACCAACAAGAGTAACAGAAACATCAGCTTCTGTAATAGATAACATAATAACAACTGATATCTTTAACAATTCGCTTAAAATAGGTATAATAAAAAATGACGTGTCTGATCACTTCCCTATTTTCTTTTCTCTAAATCTTGTTACCGATATACTACAACAACAAAATCAAATTTTCATCAAACGCTTTTTCAATGAATCAAATATCGAATCATTTAATGATCAACTATCCCTACTTAACTGGAAAAAAATCGACTCTACATTAGAAGCAAACGTAGTCTATAACACATTCTACGAAACATTTTATGATATATATGACGCAAATTTCCCGAAAATCAAAATAATTAAATCAAATAAAAGCCTTAAATCACCGTGGATCAATAAAGACCTCAAAAAATCCTCAAAAATTAAGCAAAAACTTTATATAAAATACTTAAAAACCAAAACAATTAAAAACAAAACAATATACAAAAATTATACTAAACAATTTGAAAATAATAAAAAAAAAATGCAAAAAAAAAAATACTATTTCAATTTGCATAACTCAATAGAATATATTCAATTTGCATAACTCAATAGAAACATAAACTCAATTCAAAACGCACTTAGCAAATTATAAGTGAAATCACGGGCAAACAAAACTTAAAATTGTGTTCTCTACCTAAAGCTATTAAAATTAATATTAAAATAATAGATGATCCTAAAGAAATAGCAAATCAACTAAATAAATTCTTTGTTTCTGTTGGACCTAATCTTTCAAAAAACTTTCCAAATATGATGAATCCAATCAATAATTATAAATCTCCTCTAACCTCTTGTCTAAGTGCCTTTGAACTATCATTTTCAGAATTTGAAAATGCTTTTAAAATGCTTAAGCCCAATAAAGCAATTGGCCCAGATGATTTAAATGGAAACATATTATTGAATAATATACTCTGAAGTATATTATTTTCAGAGAACTGTTTGCATGAACTGTTTACGATTATTTAAGTAACTTATTAATAACATTAAGACTTTACCAGTGATACCGTAATGTTCTAATTTATTTAATAGAATGCCGTGATCAATAGTATCAAAAGCTTTAGGTAGGTCTATAAAAATACCTAAAGTAAATTGTGATTTTTTGAAGGAGTCAGTAATAATTCTTGTGAGTTGAAGTACTTCAACTCACAAGAATTGTTACTGACTCTTTCACAATACTGAATATCACAATTTACTTTAGGTATTTTTATAGACCAATCTAAAGTTTTTGATACTATTGATCACGGCATTCTATTAAATAAATTAGAACATTACGGTATCACTGGTAAAGTCTTAATGTTATTAATAAGTTACTTAAATAATCGTAAACAGTTCATGCATATTGATACACACTCAACAACTACTGCTTTAGATATATCCTGTGGAGTCCCCCAGGGTTCCATACTTGGACCACCGTTATTTCTAATTTATATTAATGACTTCTATAAAACTTCTAATTTAATGACAATAATGTATGCTGACGATACTAATCTTTTCTTATCCCGAAATAATATCAATAACTTATTTAATGACATAAATGTAGAACTAAAGAAAATATCTGACTGGTTTAAATCAAATAAGCTTTCACTTAATATTGAAAAAACTAAGTGGATTCTTTTTCATTCAGCTTATAAAAAGCATATACTACCAAGTGAAATGCCGCCGCTTTTAAATGATAAAATTAATATAAAAAGAGTAACTTATACTAAATTTTTAGGTATTATTATGGATGAAAATCTTTCATGGAAAAACCACATTGGAAATCTAAATAATAAAATTGCAAAAAGTATTGGGATTCTATATAAAACAAGAAGCATTTTAAATAAACATACTTTAATTCAACTATATTACTTATTAATTCACTGCCATATTAATTATGCTAATATTGCCTGGGGTAGTACCAACAAAATTAATTAAAAGCATTTGCTTTGTCAACAGAAGCATGTAGCACGCCTTAAAGATCGTTTTACTCATGCCAGGCCTTTATTATTAAACATGAATATTCTTAATATTTAAGAAGCAAATATATTTATCGTTCTTTGTTTTATGTTTAAATGCAAAAATAGTACTTGTCCTGTTTCTTTTCATAAGTTATATTCAATGAAAGAAAAAAATATATATATTAAGAATAATAAACATATCCAACAACCAATTTTTCAATCAAATATAGGCAAATCTTGCATTCAATACCGTGGAACAAAATAGTTTTAAAACATTTTGATTTTTCGCATATTTGGAATTATTTTTCTTTTAAAAGAAAACTAAAAGAAGTAATTTTTTCAATTGATAACATATTTTTATATTTTAAAATTTTTACCTATTCCACAAAATAATTAAGGAATTGTAATCTGAACGACAGTATTTTTTAGATCACATATTATATATTATATATTGACATTACATATATACTGATGAAAGCTAATGTAATTTTTCAAGTTTTCGTTTGCTTTTTTGTTTGTTTGTTTGTTTTTGCATAATATTAAATATTGAGAAAATATATATATATATATATATATATATATATATATATATATATATATATATATATATATATATATATATATATATATATATATATATATATATGTATATATATATATATATATATATATATATATATATATATATATATATATATATATATATATATATATATATATATATATATATATATATATATATATTCACATATATTATAAATTATTGTTAAAACTTACGTAGCATCTAAAGAGTATTATAATATAAAAACGCATTTAAAAATTGCTTTAAATATTTGTAAATTTATGTATTTTGACTCTTAATATAGATTGTAAAGGGCTTCATGATAAGATCGTGTGATCTTCTGGAAGACCGACCAGTAATATATTCAATGTAAATTTACCTTGTACATGTTATTCTGGAAAAAAGTATAAAAAAAAAAAAAAAAAAGAAAGTGCAATGATACCGAATTTAATTTTTGAGAGTTTTAAGTTCCCTTTTTAAACAAATAAATATTTAATAACAAATAATATTTCGTTTTACCCGCTATTTTATTTTTCCCTGTTTTACTCTATAATATAAAAAAATTAAAGATAAAAAAGTTTTTTTTTTTTATTTAAAAGTAATTGTTTAAACGTACGTATTTAATATTTCTGGACCACATTCTAAAATTTGTTTCTCAAATAATTTTTAACGCCTATAAATTCTTTTCAAAGAATGAACGTATTTTTGACGTATTTTTGACGTATTTTTGACGTATTTTAGAATATCCTACAAAGAGCACAAGAGCTTTTTAAATAGAATTGATTCAGAAATGGAAAGAAATAAAAGTTGATAAAATTAAAAATTAAAGCTGATCATTTGGTTGCAAGAACTACTAATAAACCTTCTACTATAAATGTGCATAACAAAAATCTTCCGACTTTAACTTTGCAGTATGATAAAAAAAATAACGATATTGTTCGTGATGAATTAGAACCTGAACCTAGTATTGCCCGCTTAGAAATATAGAATTGCTCCTGCCCAACTGCAATTGCAGAAACAGAATGAAATTCTGAGTTCTGAATTAGTCGGTTTGTGCAAGCAACGAAAACGTGAAAAAAAAAACAAAAACACTCTTTCCAATAGTTACACAATGTTTACACAATAGTTCTAAAATAATTGCACAATATTTTTATATACCCCATTGTTTTATCTAACCGATTGTATTATCAAAGATCTTCTTTTTTTTTTTGAGCAGTTAAAGTGACGCAATAAGTGTACAAAATTTTATTTTTACCTATAGAATTACTCAAATTACCTATAGAATTATACAAAATTTTATTTTTACCTATAGAACTATTTCTTTGCTAGATTCATCACTTTGCGTACTTGATCAAGTTCTTTTTTTTGTGAGTTCTATTCAGGATTCATTTTTCAGGATCCAGGTTCCCAATCCGTTTGTTTTAATCAAACGATTTGTTTTTTTGGCATTATTTTTAATCCCAATTACTTCCCGTTTCTGAAAATGTATTTTGTATAGCTACCTTTAAATTAATATAAACAGGAGTATTTACAAAAGTTCTTCTATATTTGAAAAGATTTTTCCATATATGAAAGTAGTTAAGGAAATCTTAAACTTAATAGTCATTTCTTTAACAATATATATATTTTTTGTTTTTTATTTACAATGTTTAAGATACAAATACAAATATACAAGATAAAAATTACAAGTAATGTCCTAAAAATAAATAAATAAAGAACGCGGATATTCAAGAAGACCATTACGTCTTGTCACAGAGAAGAAACTCATCACCTGATGAAGAACTTAAAGTTTATACAAAGTAAGTAAATATAAGTGCATTTATATACATAATCAGTTACACTACTGCATAAAAAATAAAAAAGTTAATTATTCAATGTTTAAAAATATAAAATTATATCATCAAAAGACAAAATGATTTCCTTAAGCTTATTTTTGAATGAGAGGTAACTCCATTCCAAAGAAAAATCAAAATGTTTTAAAACTATTTTATTCCAAAGAGAAGCTCCACGAAATGAAATGCTTGATTTTCCAAAATTAGTTTGAAAAAATGGATGACGAATTAAATTATCATTTCTTAGTTGTATTTATTTTTATCTTTTAAGGTATATAAATTATGGAAAAAACTGGGTTGGAGTTAAACAAAGAGTATTAAAAACATTTAGCTAATATATATCAAGAATTTTCATTTCAAATAAGAACGGCTTGGCATGAATAAATCTATCTTTAAAATTAATAAGACGAGCAACATGTTTTTGCTGACGATAAAGAGGCCTAAGTTTGGATTTATTAACAATACCAATAAATATTTGCATAGGTTACAATCGATAAAGGGGTAATATAATTGAGTTAAATTGCGTTTATTTAAAGCACTTCTAGCTTTATACAATATTCCTATAGTTTTAGCATTTTTATTACACAAGAATTCTATGTGGTGTTTACAATTAAGGTTTTCATTGATATAGATCCTCAAAAGGTTTGTATTAATCACTCTTTTTATTAGAGTTTTGTCAATAAAAAGTAATGGTAAATCGCAGTAAGAGGCAGAAGTTTTTTTTTAGAAGCTCGATGAAAAAGTATCCAATTAGATTCTAAAATCTGATCTTCTAAAATAAATTATAGTTAATTGAACATATATACCCTATAGTTTCACTTACGGGGACAGATTTTACGAAAAACGAACGCTTACGGGGACATTGGCATTATCAGGGACATTTTAGTGTACCCGTTAATATCTAAAAATTATCTAAAAAATATCCCCGTAAGCAACTTCTATAAAACTTTTGTAAAAAAAATATCCCCGTAAGCAACTTTTATTAAACTTTTGTAAAAAAAATATTCCCGTAAGCAACTTTTATAGAGAGTAAAAAGTACATCGACTATCAAATTGCCTGACTCGCAGCGGAGTGCTGCTACATTAATTAATGGTTTGATTTGGGTCAGCATCAAAGTCAGGCTTAGGGTTAGAGTTTCGGCAAGGTTTAAATATGGTTGTATTAATGTAATTAATTGATTCTGTAAACAAATTAAAATAAAAATGAAATATAATATATAATAAATAAATAAAAATAACAAAAATAAATAAAAAAACATATTTTTATAATAAAAAAATAAATTTAAACATTTATAAATAAGAATATGATAAAAATTAAAAAATAATTATATTTATGATAAAAATAGTATAGGAAAGGAAAAACAAAAAACAAAAAACAAAACGGGAACAAAAAAAACATGTCCCCGTTAGCGTAAACGCTTTTAACTTTTATATTTACATCACTTTGTTTAAAGTCATTTATATTTGTATAGTTGTTTTAAGTCATTAAATTTGTATAGTTGTTGCTGACTTCTTGCACAAAATCATATGGTTAATTAGGAGATGTTATTTTTACTTCAAGAAGTTGATCCATTGAATGCTTTAAGACTAAATCCAACACATGATGTTGACATCCTATATACTGAAGTATAGGAATATCTTTTTCTTTAAATTTATGTTGGACCATTACAACAACTCCATTTTTTATTTCAGTATTGACACTTATAATGTCACAGATTATAACTTTTATGCTTTCTTATAATTAATATTGTTCTAATACCTCAGTTTTTCCATTAAAAGTTTTCTTTCCCATCACTCAAAGTCAAGGCAGCTAAGCGAACTTTACGGTTCTTATTTTTTAAAACAATGGCATGACAACAAACTTGCATTTTTTGGTTGTTAAGTTTCTTACCATCAAAGTGCAAAGCCCAATTTTTATTTTTAAGAGTTTCTTCAAATTTCTGCTGCATTTTCTGTGATTTGTCAGAAGTTTCTGAAAATATTGATAGATTGGATGCAACATTTTTGCTTAATAAAGGAAGATAACTACTTGTGGAACTTCTGGTCCTAACTTTTGATGGATGACCTTTAACTTGTCTTGATGTTGCATAACCAACATCTCCATGTGATTTTATCTGCATTTGATAAAATTCTTTATGCTCTGTTCTGCTTTTCCCAAAATGTGTGTGTATATATATATATATATATATATATATATATATATATATATATATATATATATATATATATATATATATATATATATATATATATATATATATATATATATATATATATATATATATATATATATATATATATATATATATATATATATATATATATATGTATATATATATATATATATATGGTTGTAGGGTTGGGCGGGGCTGGTTGTAGGGTAGGGCAGGACTAGTTGAGCAACTTTTACTAAATCTTATGAAAGATTTAGTAAAACTTGATTTACTAAAATCGAAAGTTTTAAGTTAGTTTTTCTCTTTGATTTTTATTAAAGTTGTAAATTTCTAAGAAAAAATTAGAACTTTAATTAAATTAAAAAATTTTTACTTTTTTGTTCCAAAAATGAAAACCAGCAATCTTTTGTTGTGCATTATGTTACCATACAGTTGTTTAGATGTGCCAATTTACTAAACGCAAGTTCGGCGCCGTCTGCAAACCCAGATTTGGCCACACAGTTACAAATTTCTGGATCCGCGCCTGTATATATATATATATATATATATATATATATATATATATATATATATATATATATATATATATATATATATATATATATATATATATATATATATATATATATATATATATATATACATTGTGGGAAAAACAGAACAGTATGGCAAATGAGGTAAGATGGTTTTACAGATAATGTAACTCAGCAAAAAAAAAATATAAAAACGGGGTGTATAAAAAACTGTACTTATACATCATGAAAGATTTAATAAATATCGTTTCACTAAAATCGAAAGTTTTAAGTTAATTTTTCTCTTTGATTTTATTAAAGTTGTAAATAGGAATTTTTTTTTATTTTTTTGTTTCAAAATGAAATCCAGCAACCTTTTGAAAGTCAGAGACGCTTTTTAAAGACAGTGACGCTCTTTAGATGCAAAGAGTTTTATTGAATCAGGTTAGGATCAGGGTTTGGGTTAGGGTTAGGCTTAAATGATATAAACAAGATAATGATGTTATAGAATATTAAAAAAACTGAAATTCTTTTTTACTTTTTATCTAACTTTTAAAAATTGTGATTTGTTTATATCTGATTATTAAATATTTTCCTGAATAAATATAAAGTTCACCTAACACTAATTTTGTCTTAATTTATATCATACATTTACATTCATTTATATAGCTAAAATAAATTTTTTATAATTATATGGGCATAATTAAAATGCATTTAACTGAAAGTAGCGCAAACAATGTCCGCGCACATATAATGATTTTGCACATGTTATGATTAAATGTTTTATTTGAATGCATTAAATTTGTGTTAATATAAAGTTAATATAAATTATATAGCAAATTATTACAAAATATAATTTATATTCTGTATAATTTTTATGCATTAAATTTTTGTAGATATTATACACAATTTATTATAATATTATATAAACATATATTCTTTAAATTTAAATTTAACATAGTATTAGGAACGCAAAATCCGTGTATTTACAAAACCAATATTTTGTTTCCCTTTTTTTGATTTTTTTTCCCACGTTTTTTTATATTATTTTTCAAAACATCAAGTTTATTACTTTTTAAAAAAAAAGTTTTTTAAAAAAAGTTTAAAAAAAAAGTTTTTTAAAAAAAGTTAAACTTCAATGTAAAACGTTGTAAATAATTTTATGAACATTGTTGTACTTTATTTATTCAGTCCATATTAGAAATATGTTCTTTCTCTTTCTATACTATTGTTACCCTTAAGTTTATTTATTTTCTATGAATCTGCCAAATTTCATTAATTTATTTTATGTAGCAAATTTTTATAGCACTTTTGGCACTTAAATTAAACTTTTCTTCATTCTTTTTGGGAGACAGAGGGGAATGGGGAATTGAGAGGAAAATATTTGCTTAATTAAGATTTCATTATATTTAACAGGAAAGAAAATGTATAAAAAACAAATGAAAGGATAAAATAATGTTAATATTGGTTAGTTCATTTATCTGTTTAAGAACCTTGAGTTTATATTTTAATTTTTATTAATTTATTAATAGATATAGATATCTATATATATATATATATATATATATATCTATAGATTAAGTTAAAATTATAAAATGTGTTATTAAATTAAAAACATTGATTTTAGAACACGAACCACTGACTCAGTTCTCTTGCTCTAGAGAAGAATAGTCACTTTTTTTTGTTTTTAGTTATTTTTTTTATTTGTTTTTGTTTTTATTTTTCAAACATTTTTAATTTTATGTGAAAGTTTTGATATTACCCGTCACTGGCATTACTTTATAAATTTCATATTGTTCTTCACTAGCATATTGTCTATGCGCTATATTGATACTTTTATTTATTTAGTAATGCTTTATTTCCTTATAGATGACCTCAAAAAGACAATTACTAATAGTTTTTTTTAATTTATACTTTTATTACACATGACGTATTAATTAGGAGGTAAGATATACATGATGATTTAATAACATGTTAGATATAAAGATGATGCATTTAGTATTATGTAAAATATATAAATGATGTATAAAACAAAGTAAGATGTATGAATGATATATATAAAGCATGTAAAATGTATACATGTTTTATATAAAGCGTATAAGATATATACATTAGGAAGATATTTTTTAAAAAAAGTTCTGTAGACTAGAATCTGCTGGTCTTCAGCGATTTTTAACTGGCAATGTCAATTTTTGAATCCATGTGATATAATTTATCTTCCATCAATCTAGCTCCATGACAGACACCTTGTTGATAAATCCTAAAGTTTTTTTGCTTTTTAGACTGAATATGAAGATATAAAGCGAAGTATTCCACAAGATGCCTGTAATCATCTTGGGGAAAAATCTCAATTTCAAGAAAAAATTGAATATATATCTTTGCCTTTTAGTACATCTAATGAATTCCAGACCCTGTTATAAGAGGATTCTCATCAAACTTTTTAAAACTAGCATAGGCATCACTAGTAGATAAATATGGGACACAATTTTCTCAATGCTTCTTAACTTTGAAGTAAAGGGCCTTTCGTGGACCCTTGGTTTTATCTCCATTTATTGATTTATAAATATGTTCAATATGTATTTCATGTATGTAGTGCCGAAATAATAGCCACAATAAAGGTTTCTGAAGTACTATTGAAAGTATTATATGTATATTATATTTTTTCAGATATTTTGACTGTGTCAACAATTCCTAAGATAAGATCGTCTAAGTGTTGAAATGTAGACTAGTAACATACATAGCATTTCTATATCTTGTAACTATTGGATGGTTTTCCTTATACAAATCTAAAACTAGTCTGCCATCAAAGTAAAGGAAAAGATTTTTTCCTCTTATTTCCCCGATATAATTATGTTTAATTTCATTTCCATGATTTTGAATAACCTCATAACGCTTCATTCTGACTGTTTGTTTGTTTATCTTAATTTTTTTCATATTTACTTCTAGGAAGTTTATGATACTGGTTATAAATATTGTTTGATATCGGTAGCTTAAAACGGTCCTTACACTGAGAGGAGTTGTGGCTGCAATTATTTATCTCGAGTAATTTTTTTAAATTTTTTTATTATCATTTTATAAAGTAATATACAACACGCATGTAAAATATACAATTTAGCTTTTTTATTATAAAAATTACCTGATTCAGATATCAACTTTATCTCATTTGAATAATTTCCATCAGCATTTTTAATTGAGGTTTCTAAGTCTAAGGGATTGCAGCTCTTGTCATTATGATATTGGGCATCTCCATTGGCCTCTATTTATACTTTTTTTTTATAATCTTATACCTATGGTATCTCTCTTGTCTACGTTCAATCTTTGCTTTAAATTCTTTATCTATAGGACCGCATATAAACTGTTTTCTAGCATTTTTGATTTTTGATCTTTGAATCTTTGAAAGAGAGTAAAGAGGAAAATTTAGCATTTTTGATCCAAAAATAAATCTTTCTCTTCACTCTCTTTGTTACTTAACATATCTTGACTGAGTTATATAAGCTCATTAATGTTGGTTTTTTCAATGTCAAAAAGAGCCTAAATGATTGATTGAAATTCTTCAAATAACTTTTATATAGCGTTTTTTTTCCAAACTAGCAAATTTTCCTTGATCCTTGATCCTTGATTTTTTCAGAATATATATATAATCATTGATTATTTTTTGAAGAAGACACATTTCTCTATTTTTCTGAAAACACGTTGTTTTTCCTTTACATTTCAAACTTAAATTTACAGTTTAAATTTAATCCCATGGGATAAAAAAGTAATCATAAATACTTTTGAACCGTTTTAATGTACTGCTGATTACATATTGATAATATTATGTTGATAAAGTAATCCATTGATTGTAAGCCGATTCTGACGCAAAAAAAGAAGTAGAAGATTTAAGAAGATAAAAGAGCCTCCTCACTGATATACAGATATCTAAGATCTTTTGTCTTATTTTCAAAACTTGATTGCACCTTTGTGTCTTTATGTTGGCAATTATATAAATAATGTTTAATGTTTATTTTTTGTTTATATTTAATTTAAAAAGAATTCATTAAACTTTTTGATGTCATTACTAAATAAAATACAGAATAGTACTTTTAATTTGAAACTTTACAACGTCTTTTTCTATATAAGCAATATTATATTTTGTTAAAAGTTTAAAAATATTCAAATCTACTGTAACTCTTTTCATGAATGAAAAATTACACACACACACACACACACACACACACACACACACACACACACACACACACACACACACACACACATATATATATATATATATATATGTATATAGATATATATAGATATTTATATGTATATATATATATATATATATATATATATATATATATATATATATATATATATATATATATTACATGTATATATATATATATATATATATATATATATATATATATATATATATATATATATATATATATATATATATATATATATATATATATATATATATATATATATATATATATATATATATATATGTATATAGATATATATATATATATATGGTATATATATATATATATATATATATATATATATATATATATATATATATATATATATATATATATATATATATATATATATATATATATATATATATATAGGGTAGACCGGGGCACGTTGGCCCACGGGATAGGTTGCCCCATTTGAGTTTATTTAATAGCTAGACGCTTTAAAAAGCTGGGAATCTAAGTGAAGGTTGGTAGTGATTCAATCCTTTTTCCAAAAAAAAGTCATATTTAATGGACCATATTTGAGTGCATGGGGCCATTTTAACAATTTTTAATACATCAAAATAAGTTTCAAACAATCTGTTTAACGTTTTTATACTCACTGACGTTTGACAGTAGAGCATTATTCAAGTGCCATATTTAAAGCTTATAGTGTAAGGATTATTTTAGTATATAATGTTCCACAAAATTAATTGATGGTTTAAGGAGAAAGTTGTTCATACTCTAAACATTAGAATGGGGCAGATTGACTCAGCCGGGGCAAGTTGGCCATGGGGCCAAATTGCCTTTATATATATATTTTTTTTATATTTTAAAAATAATTTGGATAAATTTTTGACGGAAAAACTATTTTTGTTATAAAGAATATAAAACTTGTAAAACATATTATATCAGAACTAAGCCTCATAAACAAATTGGCTTTTTTTTTATACGTTTTTTTGGGTTTACACCAGTGCATACACCACATAAAAGTTGCACCAGTTAAAAAAGCATTGCGACAAGAACAGAAAGCAGCAAGAGAAAAAAAACAGAAGGGTTCAAAAAATAAAAAACTATCAAAGAAGCCGGTCCAAGTAGCTCTAAAACAAGCAAGGTTTTTGTCAGTCAATCCGTAAAAGAAAAACGCAACAAGAAAAAAAGAGAAGATAATGAGGAAGATGGTTTGTGTCTTAGTTGCTTCAAACCATTCTCAAACAGTCTTCTAGGTGCTCTGTGGATTTTATGTTCAAGCTGTCAGTGTTGAGCGCATGTGAGTTGTGTAGAAAAAGATGCAAAGGGGTTAGATTATAAATGTTTATTCTGTTGTTAAACAAAATGTTATTGTTATATCTTGTTTTTACTTCATTTTTTGTAGTTTATTGTTTTAAAGTTGTTTCAATTTTGTTTTATCAGTTATAATTTTATCAGTTATAATCAGCTATAAGTTGTTTGTTTCATCAAGTTGGAAAGTTGTTTTTGCTCAATGAGCGTTTTCTAACTTAAAGTCTGCCACAAATTGTATGCGGGCCAATATATATATATATATATATATATATATATATATATATATATATATATATATATATATATATATATATATATATATATATATATATATATATATATATATATATATATATATATATATATATATATATATATATATATATATATATCTATAAATATATATATATATATATATATATATATATATATATATATATATATATATATATATATATATATGTATTTATATATATGTATATATATATATAATTATATTATATATATATATATGTATTTATATATATGTATATATATATATATATAT
>NC_061168.1:829967-849967 GCF_022113875.1 Hydra vulgaris | reverse complement strand
TGCTCATAAGGTTGGAGACTTTATTTAGATTGTTCATGTATACTAAAAAGAGAAGTGGACCAAGGTTAGAACCCTGTAGAACACCACATTTTATTTCAATTAATGTTTTAATTTGACGATCAATAGGAAGCAATTCTTCTTCTTGGTAGAAAAATTGCTTTTTATTTGACAAGTAATTTTTATACCATTTGATCAGTTTACCATTTGTTCTGTAGAACTCAATTTTTTTAAGTAAGATATCATGATTGACTGTATCAAAGGCCTTTAATAAATTGACAAAAACACCAAGTGTATAATCTGGTTTTGCAATAGAATTTGACTTTGTATGTAAACTGAATACTGGCTTGTTTATTTGAACTATTTTTTTAAAACGAAATTGATTTTTATATAGAAAGGTTGTAGTATGTCAAAGATGATTTTTAATTTTCTTGAAATCTTAGCAAAGCTGCGATAGTTATTGACGTTTAATGTTTCTCCGTCTCTATAAATTGGTATAACATTGGCAATTTGTAACAGATCAGGGAAAACCCCTTGATGTACAGATGTTTTGAAAATTTCAAATAGAATATCTTTCAAACTTTCATAGCAATCTATAAGTATGTTCTTGTTTATTCCATCCACACCAATAGCTTTGTTTCTTTTTAGAGATTTGAATGCTCTTTCAAACTCTTCAATTGATATATCTTGGAGTAAGTCATGGGGAGAAAGTAAATTATTTGAAGTTGTCAAAAAATCATTAAAAAAAATATTTTTAGAAGGAATCCTATCAGCTAGCCTACTTCCAATATCAGTAAAGCATTTATTAAACTCTTTTTCATTTGGTTTACACCTCGTTATATGTGTACTTATAACCAATTCTTCCATTAAGGTCATCTACAATGTTTTTGTTGTTTGTACATTACCTATGCAATATCTTGATATTGGACAACGTTGAGCTGAAGTAAGACGACTGTTTTGTGACATCTAAAATCTTGGTGAGGTTAAAATCATTTTGGAGCGTTTTTACGTCAAAAGAAACATTTGGTATTATAAGCATCTTCTTTATATATCTGACCTTTCAGGATAATTCTCTTTCTTTCTTAAATAACAAAATAGTAGCAGAAGACACACTCAGCTCTAAATAAAATGCGATCATTTTAAAGAATTAAGTTAAATATTAAAAAAATACAGTTTTTAAAAAATTTGAATTCCTTTAGTTAAAAAATTTGAATTCCTTTAACAGAAAAATCAAAAATCTATGTATCTTACTTTTAATCATAATGCAATTATTGGAAATCCTTGACCACTTTTACTGGCTTAAATGATCTCAACTTCCAATTTTTGTGTGTGTGTGTATAAGTTTAATTTGCACTGTTTGAATCCATAATTTATGTTATGTTAGACTTTGGAAAACTCGTAATTTTTTTACTCAGAAATAAAGTATATGTATTTGTAAGTTTTTAAAATCATGAGGATATTCAATGAATATATATAAAAATTTATTCAAATTATAATATTTGCTTTATAACTTGCATTAGTATTGTATATTCTTCTTTTTATTTCTAATAAAAATAGAATTACTAAGTTTTAAATCCTTATGATAAAATAAGTTTCAAGTATTTAAGTTACAGTAAACATTATTATTATATATTTAAGTTACAGTAAATATTATTATTGTATATTTAAGTTACAGTAAATTTTATTATGATATATTTGAGTTACAGTAAATATCATTATTATATATTTAAGTTACAGTAAATATTATTATTATATATTTAAGTTACAGTAAACATTATTATTATATATTTAAGTTACAGTAAATATTACTATTATATATTTAAGTTACAGTAAATATTATTATTATATATTTAAGTTACTGTTAACATTAATATTATATATTTATGTTACAGTAAATACTATTATTATATATTTAAGTTACAGTAAATATTATTATTATATATTTAAGTTACAGTAAATATTATTATTCTATGTTTAAGTTACAGTAAATATAACTATTAAATATTTAAGTAACAGTAAACATTATTATTATATATTTAAGTTACAGTAAATATTATTATTATATATTTAAGTTACAGTAAATATTATTATTATATATTTAAGTGACAGTAAACATTACTATTATATATTTAAGTGACAGTTAATATAGATAGACATTTTATTTATAAGTCTATGTTAAAACTCAAATTTAGAAAGACTAACTTTGACTGTTGTCAAAAGTTTCAAAGCGTATGTCAAAGTTACCTTGGGGAGTTTTTCGCTTTAACATTAGTTCCATTAGCTCATGTATTTGATGAATACAGAGAATTTTTTTACTACATTTATTCATATTTTTAACTTATTTTTATTCGTTTTCTTAATTAAATAACCCCAGTTATGCAAAGAATTTAACATTAAAATTATTTATTAAAATTTTTTTTTTAATAAAAATGTTTCATTTTTTGTCCAAATTGGTATAAAGTTACCGTACTTTACCCTATGTGTTAGTTTTTATAGAAATTTTTTTAATCAAAGATATAATAAATTGAAGGCTATAAAACTTAGAAGTTTCGATTAATACAAATTGAAGAGAAGAGCTCTTTATATTGAAATATCAGCATGTCAGCATAATTTGAAGGAAATGGAAAAGTAACTTTACTTAAAATAGTAACTTTTTTTATTTGTAATTTTTTTCTTGTAATTTTTTTTTTTTTTGTAATTAAATTATACTTAAAAATGTTTATTTGTTTTTAGATAATCAGTCATCATGCATAAAAAGTGGATGATTATTTGTTTTCACGATTTCGGGTTTGTTAGTCAAAACGGCAATGTGTCTACTTGTAAAAAAAACTGTTAAAGTAATGAGCAGCCCTAGCAAGCTATTAACGATTGTATAATATTTTCAGATTACAAAATAAAAAATAATAAAATTTTGTATTATAACTTTATTTCGAATAATTAAAGTACATTTACCTTCAGGGTTATTGTTATAGCATAACATTTACTTTTATATTTATATTTTTAATCTGTATGATAAAAATTTTTATTAAAAAGTTATTCATAAAAATATTTGTGTGCTCTTGGAAAAGTCCTCACAAAAATTATTGATTCTTTCTAAAATCTTATTAAAAACATGTCAATTATAAGTAAAGCAGACAAGTTAAAAAGATCATGTTGAATATTTAAATACTTGTTTCTCAAACGAATCTAGCATAAACAACTTTATTTGCATGAACACTTAATGGGTATTCATGAAGTATAACTCTTCTATATCTTATTTTTTAACATGAGTACTTTTTTACGTTACTAATATATACAAAAAAATGCCTAATAGCTTTAAGAACATTAACCTATTAATATCATGGATAAGTTATTATCATTGCTATAGCTTTAATATGAACTTTTTCAAAACCCTTTACATAAAAAACAACTGTTTGTTAATTATAACAGTTCAATTGTAAATAACATTAAATAAATAAAAAACATTAATAAATTTATACTTGTTGCGTTATTATGAAAAATTATTTTACAATAAATAGTTTTGAAGACCAAAAATACAAATCTATTAATTCTGAAAAAATGAAATAAAATGTTTAATAGTTAACGATTTTTTAGCTTGATTAATAAAGTTTTTTTTAATGAATTTTTATATATACCATTAGAACAACTTTGCTGCAACAAATATAACTTTTTACTATTAAATAATCCATCATTGCTACAACCTAACCGTAGCTATTTTTAGAATTAAAAAAAAAAAATACACACATAGCATGACAACTAATATATATATATATATTTTTTGGTCTTTTTTATAATACTTTTTTTCCATAAACTTGTTTAAAATTTACCATTTTGTTTGTCTTTTTTAAATCAATTGTTTTTATCATTATAATACAAAAAAAGTGGCGAAATCATTTGTGTTTTTTGCTGTCATAAATCTTTATTTGGTTCACGTTTTTGATTTCAATAATATTTTTTGCTTGCAATGTCATTATTTATACATAATTGTATAAAAAATTACTGTTTAGTAGAAAAACAGTAGAAAAACTACTTTTTTGAATCTTTATTATCAAATCAAACTTTCAAATATTTATTTATTATTTATATTATATTTATTTATTGTTTAAACAAATTAAATTTACTTTTTTAAATGATCAACAGATATATTTTGATGGGTGAATGGATCAATCAATTTTAACAAGAAGAAAGTTTTATTATAGTTTGGATTGTTCTTTATGAATTGGTTGGACTTGATGGGTCTCAAAAAACATTGTTTAACACAGTTTAAAACCATTTTGTATTCACTTTTGTTAACAACAGCTAACAGAATTTTGAGGTTATATGTTTTAACATTAGATCCATCAATAGAACTTAAAATTTTAACTAACTATCTGATTAAATTATACTCTGCTAGCTGGTTTGAGATAAAAATGTAACCAATTTGTTTGTATGGATCCAACCATTTCTTTGAAATGGTTAAAAAATCTTGTTACTTATATGATGAACTTATGAGTATTGTCGAACAGTGTTGCAAGGAAATGCCTACTTCTGTCATCCAGAAAATACTTTGTTGGCTATGCTAGTAGATGAAAGAATGCACATCAGAGAGTTAGCTTTAAGGTAAATTATACATAGAGAATCATATGATAATCATAGGACTATTCGACCATTTAAAGTACCAAAACTAAATTTGAATGCTGAAGATTACACAGTTATGATTGGTTGGCAAAATGTTAATGTTACTGAGCCTCTTTTAACAAGACACATCTCAATTGATAGTTTAAAAAAATGTTTTCCTCCATTTCTGATATAATTGGTATTGAAAAACTACTTTTCCACACTCAAGCAGTTAAACAATGATAAAACATTTATCAAATAATTCTACATCAGTTTGTAAAAATAAAGCAAGAAATAGAGTCATCCCAGCGAAGCTTATATCTCAGTGTGAACTACCAAGGTTCAAAATTAAAACAAATTTCATAAAAATTTCATTAAAATAAATATAAATTCTGTGTAATTGATTTTGAAAAGGAATGTTTTACTCAACTGTTTTTCTATTTTTATTTTCTTTCTACTGTTGCGTCCAGGGTTCAACTTTTACTTTTTCCTCGGTAATGAGTCTTTGCCATCACTATAGAATTTAGGACCTAGTTACCTAATTACTATATAAAAGTAAAGGAATTTAATTACTTTTTGGGAACCTCAGTTTTGTTTGGTTTATAAATAAAAAAAGTTCTAAATAAAACTTAGAACTTGTAAGTTTTTATGGGGTTGTAGATTCGCTGTTTGGAACTCTGTTAGGGATTGAACAAAATACTTTATTTTAATTTTTATTAGTAAAGTTATTTAAAAAATAATTACTAATTTAAAAGAGATTATAAACAGAAAATTTAAAATTTGACTAAAGTTTTATATTTTTTTGTCGTCATTGCAGAGTATTCTATTCTACTCATAATTTTTGTATTATTTCATCTGATTTTACCGACAACTTCTTAATAATGAATATAGTCAAACAGTAACTTATTTCATTTCATGTAATTCATTTAAAAAAAAATTACTTATTTAAAAAAGATTATAAACAGAAAATTTAAAATTTGACCAAAGTTTTATATTTTTTTGTCGTCATTGCAGAGTATTCTATTCTACTCATAATTTTTGTATTATTTCATCTGACTTTACTGACAACTTCTTAATAATCAATATAGTCAAACAGTAACTTATTTCATTTCATGTAAAAACTTTTCAAAAAATTTATGTCACAATATGCAAAGTTAGCAATTACAAAGTAAAGTCTTACAAAAATGCTAAAAGCAAGGACAAACAAGCATAATTTAGACGATGAATAGATCAATAGATAATCATGACCTTAACTGTGCTTAAGTTTTAGTAAACTCTCTGTTTTTGATTTAAATTTTTCATCAGTACAAATTTTTGTTTACAGTTGATATATTTGCAGTAAATAAAGTTGTATAATAAATATGCTGTTGATATGAGCACTAGGTAAGCGTTGAAGTCCTTAACAGTCGTGAAAGTAAAAACCATTTTTAACAAGTATTTCGCACATTTCTTGTCTTTTTTTAGTGAAAGTAATGTTTATTTCGTGTTTTGTTATACATTTTATGTTTGCAAGTCCCTTTTCTGAGAAATTAAATAGTACTATAGCAATACTAAACTTGGAAGAATATGAAAATCAAATAAATATTTTTCTAAAACTCATTCCGCTGGAGGAATCTGTAGAAGCCATAAAAACTAGAAAAAAAAACTTTACTTTCCTATTCTTAATAATATGCAGCTATTTGTACCTCAAGCAATTTGAATTTAAACTTTTTTTTTTTTTTTTTTTTTTTTTAAATCACTCAACTCTGGGGTACATACATTGACTGCCAAATAGATAGAACATGCAAGGAGTGTTAATACATTTTTTTTTTTTTTTCGCGGGGGGAGGGGGTGATTTTTTTTGGACGATTATTTCTCAAGAGAATTTTTTTCGGGGGGATTTTTCCTAAAACCTTTTTTTTCGAACGCAAAAAAATATTCTAACAATCAAAATATTTTGCATCATTCTTTTTTTTTGTAAAGTATTTGATTTTATATAGTTGTTGTTTTAAATACTATTTTTTTTAGTGCGAAGTGAATTGATATAAATGATTTATAATTTCTTTATAAGTGTTATATTTATTTTGTAGATCCAAAAAGCAAGAGTAGTTTACTAAGTTTAAAAAAACGTATTTACACTAACTAACTAAACTGACTTAATTAGAAATATAATATTTGCGATTTTGTTGATTTGACCCATATATTTAGGATTAAATAAATACAATATGACAGGAAAAACACTTTTTATTTTTGGTTTTACAAAATATGTTATTCTTTGTAACAATATTCAATACTTAATTTAAATTTTAAACCTGAAAGATCAAAATACGAAACTATAAACTAAATTACCTGTTGTAATTTCAACCCAATTACGATTGTTTATTCCGTTAACAAGCGTACTTGTGCCGGCCAGAAATCCTCCTAGTGTACCAGCTATATTCGACGCTTGAGAAACATTAGTTGGCATTATTTTGCTAACACTATTTTTCAAAGTGTTCAATGATTGTTTAACTATTGTTTCAATGTTTCTTTTACCTTTATTTAAAATAATTTTTTTTCTTTCCATTTCATTGAGAGGATCAACAAGTTTCTCAGCATAATTATCAACAATATTATTTAAAAGTTTGTTTGTTGAGCTTCCTTTGGGTTGTTGATTGATGTTGGTGTGATCTACTTGCTCATTACTTATTTGTACATCAATAGATGCATTATTGGTTGCAGTGCTCTTTTTGGTGTTTAGTTGATGTAAAAAATTTGACTTGACATCAACTGAAATGGTTGGCTTTAATTTCTCATTAACATTTGTATTCCGTCTTTTAAAATTATGCTTTCTTTGCTTTGACTTTAAATGCCCATTTATTAATATAGTAATTATCAATAAAACGAAAGCCTGAAATTTAAAATGAAATTAATAAAATTAATTTTGCATAAAAAACAATGATAGCAAAAGGTAACTAAAAAGTTACCTTGGGTATTTTCATTTCAAAAATCTTTCATTAAGATAGATCTTTTTTTTTTCTAACTAACTAAATTATGTTTTCTAACTTGCTTGTTATGATGAAATGCATAATAAGCTATCAAATAACAAATGAACATTTTTTTATATCAAAAAAATAAATATGCTGTAATCATGCAGATTCACTGATGTGCATCGTGGTCACTGACCATGGCTGTTTACAAAGTTGTTTTAAGTTTGCTCGTAACCTTACAGATTTGCATCAATAAATTTGTTATGCATTTATAAAATTCAATTTTTATATTTTTTTTTAAATAAACTTTTTTATCTCTTTGAGATTTTCTTTTTTTTAATTCCTTTTTTTAAATCCATTTTCGTTTGTACAGAATAAATATAATTTATTGACTTTTTATATAAACAACTTTTTTCTTTGTAATATCGTTTAAACATTATCAATAGGAGTAGTCTTTTTTTTTTTGCAATTTATTATTAAAAAAAGTGGATTTTCATATTCGTTTTTGTAAGATGTTATTCTTCCAAAAAAAAAAGTTTAATAAAGTTTTAATAAACTTTTGAAACATATGGCTTATAAAAATTCTATAGAATTCTATAGAATTTTTTGAAGAATATCAATAAAATGAAAGCCTAGAATTTAAAAGGACATTCTAAAATTAATTTTGCATGAAGAGCAATGATAGCAAAAGGTGAATAAAAAATTGCCTTGGGTATTTTCATTTCAAAAACCTTTCATTAAGATAGATATCTTTTTTTTTTCTAAATAACTAAATTATGTTTTATAACTTGCTTGTTATGATAAAATGTATAATAAGCTATCAAATAACAAATGAACATTTTTTTATATCAAAAAAATAAATATGCTGTAATCATGCAAATTCACTGATGTGCATCGTGGTCACTGACCATGGCTGCTTACAAAGTTGTTTTAAGTTTGCTCGTAACCTTAAAGATTTGCATCAATAAATTTCTTATGCATTTATAAAATTCAATTTTTATATATTTTTTAAAATAAACTTTTTTATCTCTTTGAGATTTACTTTTTTTTAATTCCTTTTTTTAAAACCTTTTTCGTTTGTACAGAATAAATATAATTTATTGACTTTTATATAAACAACTTTTTTCTTCGTAATATCGTTTAAACATTATTAATAGGAGTAATCATTTTTTTTTTGCAATTCATTATTAAAAAAATAGTTTTTCATATTCGTTTTTGTAATATGTTATTCTCCCAAGAAAAAAAGATTTTCAATAAATTTTTGAAGTATAAGGCTTATAGAAATTCTATAGACATCTATAGAACTTTTTGAAGAATATCAATAAAACGAAGGCCTGAAATTTAAGTTCACATTACTAAAATTAATTTTGCATGAAAATCAATGATAGCAAAAGGTAACTAAAAATTACCTTGGGTATTTTCATTTTAAAAATCTTGGGTATAAAAAAATGGGTATTTTCAATCTAAAAATCTTCATTAAGATAGATATTTTTTTTTATTCTAAATAATTAAATTTGTTTTATAACTTGCTTGTTATGATTAAATGCGTAATCAGCTATCAAATAATAAATGAACACTTTTTAAATCAAAAAGTTAAACATGCTGTAATCATGCAAATTTACTGATGTGTATCGTGGTCACTGGCAATGGCTGTTTACAAAGTTGTTTTAAGTTTGCTCGTAACCTTAAACATTTTCATCAAAAAATTTGTTATGCATTCATAAAATTCAATTTTTATATTTTTTTTAAATAAACCTTTTTTTCTCTTTGAGATTTTCTTTTTTTTAAATCCATTTTCGTTTGGACAGAATAAATATAATATATTGAATTTTATATAAACAACTTTTTTCTTCGTAATATCGTTTAAACATTATTAATAGGAGTAGTCATTTTTTTCTTGCAATTCATTATTAACAAAAGTGGTTTCCCATATTCGTTTTTGTACGATGTTATTCTCACAGGAAAAAAAGTTCAATAGGTTTACAATAAACCTTTGAAACATATGGCTCATAGAACTTCTATAGAATTCTATAGAACTTTTTGCGAGTCTCTTTTAATTTTTGTAGAAATCTCTATATAACATTTTTTCTCCTATTTTTTCTATAGAAAAAAAAGTTTTATTACAATTTCTATAGAAATTAATAGACCTTCTATAAAAATAATTAAAAAATTTCATAGAATTTCTATAAGCTAAATGTTTTAAAAGTTTATAGAAATTCTATATATCTGTTTTTCCTGGGCTTGCAAGAGGATTACCAAAACAAAGTAGTCGTCTTTTTTTAAATAAAATTATACTTCTACAACAAATTTGATTTTTACGCTCTATTGAAAAATCTGTGGAAGAAAATATAATAAAATAAAAGTTCATCAAACGCCATATATATATATATATATATATATATATATATATATATATATATATATATATATATATATATATATATATATATATATATATATATATATATATATATATATATATATATTATATATATATATATATATATATATATATATATATATATATATATATATATATATATATATATTAACATATATACTATATGTTATAAAGTATCAATAAATTAGATTGATACTGCTCTGAAACAGCTAAGGCATAATGAGTTTATACTTACACTAAAGAGTTTACATAAACAGAAAAGAAACTACAGACTTAAGCACACGGCAAGAAAAACTAGATTAATTTCTTTTTTATTTTTTTTTGATCATTATTTTTGATATTTTCTACTTCTTTTATGCTTACTTGCATTTTCTCTATTTCTTTTTTTTTTCTTTTCGATCTTTTTTTTTTTTTTTTTTCATTTGTCGCATCATATCTTTTGCGTTTACTTGCATAAGTCTTCATCTATCATTTTTTTATATAAAAATATTTGTTATCATTTTTAGTTTTTCTTATTTTATTGCATATTTTTTAATGATTTAGCGAAGCAAGAGTAACAAAGTGGCTTAAAAAATCTTTACATTTATAAAAAAATGTCATATGTGAATAAAAAAAGAATATTTTTGAATTATGAAAAGTATGAAAATTCTACAATAACTTTTAATATTAGTTTAGATTTAGAACATAGTGCAATAAATGATAAACATATTAAAGTATTTGCACAAGTAGATTTTGCAATAAAATCAAATTCATATAATAACATTTCTTTAATGTGTGGAGTTAATATAGAGGAAGGACATGTATTGCTTTCAATTGCAGAAAAATAGAAGCTATCGCTAAGTTTACTAAATTCCGTAGTAATAGATTCTACTGATAATATTTTAATAACTTTATATTATACTATTTCTAACGATTATACTATTTATAAAGTTAAACTATTTACATTATAACGATAAGAAAAATATAAAGATTAAAAAAGGAGATTTCTTATGTTGTATCTCATCTTATAATGGTGTTTTTCATGTAAATTATATATCACTAAGGGTTACTTCAGGATCTGATAAAAAAAGAGAACAAGTTAGATCACAAAGTGATAAAGAATCTGTTAAATCTATATTTAATTTTGGTGAATAAGACTTAATCGTAATAAATAGTTTTAAGTCACAAAGTGACTTAAAACTAAATTTATCATTATAAAAAGAATGCAATGTAAAAATGATGAATGTAAACAACTTCATTCAGATCTTAGTCAGTTTTCAGAAAATCCAACTGCACAACCACTATATGATCAGCGATATCGATAAGATAAGATAAGTGAAATTCAAAGTAAAATAGAATGTGAAAGAAAAAGAAGAGCTAATTTGAGTAAAATGTATCATAGAGCTGTGAGAATCATTTCAGCAATTGATAATTCATTGCTAGCTACTACAATGACATTAGGAGCTGTTGGTATAGGTCTTTTAGCAACTACAGTAGCAGCAAAAGTTGCTATTGCACTTGAAGGAGCTGCATTAAGTGCAGGGGTATTATCATTAATAGTATCTCAAGTTATTAAAAATTAAGCATAAAAGTAGAGAAGCATGAAAAGATTAAAGTATTAGCTGATGCAAAATTAAATACTATAAGCGACCATATTTCTAAAGCTTTAAAATATGGTAATATCGATGATGTAGAATTTACAATGATACTTTCAGAATATGAAAAGTTTCAAAAAATGATTGAAGAAATTAGAACAAAATCTAAAAATGATATGGATGAACAAACTAAACAATCAATAATCAACCAAGGTAAAGAAAAAGCTATAAAAGAAGCTATGAAATTATTAGAAAGTAGGTTTACAAAGAATTAAAATATAAGTATGATAAGTAATACTTTAAAATAATTTGTACTACTTGAACATATATTATGTATTACTTGAACATAATATATGTTGAAAGGATTTAAAACATTATTGCTTTTATAAAATGTCGTATTTAAAAGCTACAGATATTGAAAAAAAAGAAAAAATCGTAAAAGATCTTGAAAGATTTAAGTAAAGTGTATATCAAGATTCTATTTATGAAAAGTTAGGTGAATAAACTTTAAATACTAACTTGGAAAAATTGTACAAACCACTAATAGATAGTCAATCTGGAATAAAAGAAGACTTATCCAAATTAGAAAATAAAGCTGATCAATTAGCTATTACTTTTTCAAATCCCAAATATATTACTGAAACTAAAGCAATTATGCCACCTGAAGTTGTAAAAAACATGACATTAGTTATGTTATTTACGGTTAGATATAATGATCGTAATAAGTATAAAAAAATTCTAGATCAGACAGATGCAATTTGTTCTGATTTAAACTCAGCTAAACCAAGATCATCTAGAAGTTATAAATACACCAATGTGATAAACCTATTTGGAAGGGATAACTGGAAAATCTAGAAAAGGGGTCATCATTATTCCTAGTGATCCAAATGCGCTATTTGATATGCTTAAATTACGCTTAGCTGCATTAAAAGCAGGTAATACTAGAGCTAGAAATGAAGATGTTGCTATTTATGATAAGTTGTTAAGACAGGATCAGATAGATAATGATGATTATAAAGCTTTACAGAAAACAATCAAAGAAAATAATTTAGACTTGACAGATTCATGCAAATGAATTAAAAAATTATTGTATATATAAAAATGACGAAATACTATTATACTCTTATAAATCTTTCAGAAAGTCAGAAAAAAAAATTAAAAAAGCAATTAAATCTGATACTAATGATGTTATAAAACTAACACATCCATATCTAAATAGTGAACATAAATTACCTTTAACAGAGTCACAAAGAAATAGAATGAAACCAGCATATCTAAAAGGTAATGGTATAACACTCTCACTTAGTAGAGCACAACTTAAACATAACGCTAAAGTAAATGGAGGGTTTTTACCTTTTCTCGGAATAATTGGAAGTCTCATAACTTCAAAAGTTGTTCCATCTATCGCAACAGGAATTATAAATGGAGCAGCTGCAGCAGCAGCTGGAAGCACTATAGTAAATAAAATTGCTGGAAATGGTACTGTTTATATGAAAAAGATTAGTAGTGGAAATAAAGTTAGAAAAGTAGAAAAAGGAGTATTTTTAAACCTATGAATTGGTATTGAAAATTATTCGAATGGATATTATTTAAGAAACGGAAATGATTATTCATCAGTAGGTAGAGGCTTGTTATTATGAGAAAATTCTCCATTTAACAATATACCATTATTATATTTGGTTCTTTAAATCTCATAAAAAAATATTTGTTTTAAATATATATTTATCAATTGGACAACGAAGTTGGATAATAAAATAAATCTAATCCACTTCTATACTTTCCATTAATTAAATCAGAAGACAAATCTATAACAATAAATCCACGCTTCTTAGACCAAGATTTATTACAAAATTTTTGAAACTCATCTATTTTCATATCATTTGAAACATGATCATTATAAATATTATTTACATTTTTTAATTCTTGTTTAAACAAGCATATAAAATTTGTTTTTTCTCTTATAGTTCTCCTAGACAACTCAAAATAATTTTGCGCCAAGTAGAAACAATCGACATTGCTATATCTTCCTCTTCTATAGTACTTTTCACATTTATTTTGCTTTGTTAATTGTAAATCATCAAAAATCAATAAATTTTTTTTATTAGAGTTGAGATCTTCAGGTTCTGGTACATCATCTGCTGTTTCAAAAAATGGACACTCTATCTCTGTGTTCTCCTTTAAATTTTTTGAAATGTTTTCAATAATAAACTCTGGACTTTTTTTTCTCTATTTGATCTTGTAACTTAAATAGTTCAAGAATAACTTCTTTTGGTAATCTATTTTCAAAAGAACTTTTTAATATTTTATATTCAGGTTGTAAAAACTTGTAAATGATTATAGTCTAGCCAACCAGGTCTTAAAAGCAAGTTTAATAATAATGTTGTCTTTCCACAACCTGATTTTCCAACAACAATTCTTCTTATACTTTTAGGTAATAACTCATTATTATGGCGTTTACTTTTATTTACATTCCATGATAATTCTAAAATATCCATTTATTTATAAAAATATATTTTTTAAGTTAAATAAAAATAAAGTAATAAAAAATGTATTGCGTTAAATGTAAAAACAAAACAGATACACTCAATTTACAAAATATTGTGAGTAAAAACAATAAAAAATGCTGCGAGGAAAATGTGCTCTATGTGGAACAACAAAAACTCAATTCACCTCATCAAAAGAGAGAGGTGATTTAGTAGAATCTATTAATAAATTTACAAATAATAAAAAGTTACCATAGCCAAAGTTTCCTGGTGAAATGCATCTACCAGGTACGAACTTTGCACTAATTTTGCACTAATTAATGCATCTACCAGGTATGAATCCTGGCACTAATTTAGATGAAAGATTAACTTCTACTGATACACCAAAAGAATGGAGTAAGCCAGTAGATAAAGTTAATAAAGCAGCTTATATTCATGATCTTGCCTATAAATACAATCAAGATACTTTAACTAGAATTATAGCTGATAAAATAATGCTAAAAAATATGGATGCTATACTAAATCCTACTCAGAGTGAAAAATTAGAAAAAAAGATTGTAAAACCTATATTATCTGCAAAAGCAAAGTTTGGTATGGGAATTAAAGAACCAATAAGAACTGATGAATTATGTTCAAAAAACTACAAGCGATCAACAAAAAGGCAAAAGACGTAGGAACTAAAATCGACCTGAAATGGACTGATGAACTTGCAAATGAACTACATAACCCTGTTATAAAACATTTTAGAAAAAGAAAAGTAATTTCAAATGGGATTGATGACATATGGGCTGCTGATTTAGTTGAAACGCAAGCTTTTTCCAAGTTCAATGACGGTATAAAATACTTATTGATGGTGATAGATTTATTTTCAAAGTATGGATGGATTGTTCCGTTGAAAAATAAGACAGGAATTGAAGTTGCTAATGCATTTAATAAAATATTTAAAGTTAGGAAATGCAATAAATTATGGGTTGGTAAAGGTTTAGAATTTTATAATAAACATGTTAAAGCATTAGGAGAGCAGATCTATTCAGATCTACAGCGTATTGCTGAAATAGTTTCTTGCCATAAAATAATGAACCGAAAAATTGCCTAACAGAAAGTCTATAATTATAAAACTGAGATCATGTAATATGATTTCTAACCAGTGTGGCACGCTCAGGGTTATACACTAACTAATTATGCCAACCAGCATCACCTCTTAGGAAAAAAAGATGATAAATCATAGGATCTAAGTTGGCTGACATACTTAATACACTATTTAAAGGCTAACCGCTTAGGTAAATAACAACTTCTCTGGAGGTTTAGAAGCACCATCATCGCCAACAAATACAACTGCAACTTTATCGTGTGAAGGTAGATTATAGCGACGTCTATCACCCCCTTCAAATAGAGACATTTTTACAACAGAAGCTGAGCGACCTTCTATAGCTGCTTGACGAATTTCTTCATCCTCTACTTCAGCCAAGTTTTTAAATGCAAGAGCAAATGGACTTTGTTCAGTAATTATAGTTTGCAATTGAAACATTAAATCACGTAAACAAAGATCATTACAACGTTGTTGCATTCTAAAATTTACTGCTGCAAGTGGATCATATATATATATAGTTTAGAATATAATGGTGGAATTTCTTGATCTGGCCTAAGATTACCTACACGATAATAAGTCTGGCCACATATTTTAAAACATGGAGGTCCATGATTTATTGGTTGAACTACACTTGCTTTAAAAGAAGCAAAAAAAAGACAGGCATTATAATTTCGAATATATTTTAAAAAATTACCATTAGCATTACGATCTACATAACTCCCTCTAAAGCTTGCGTAAATGGTGAAAGTGGAGGTAAAGCTTACCAATATGGAAATATAGAAAATTAGTTTTATCTGGAAAAATTTTAGCCCAACAGTGCTGACAAGTTTGATTCATTTCTCCTAAATAATTACTGGAATATCTGGAATAGCATTACCTCTTGCTATAGAAAACATTTTTCCTTGTATAGCAGCTTTTCTAGCATTTTGGCGAAGGGTTAGGGTCAGGGTTAGGGTTTTGTTTCCAGGGTTAGGGAATTATTCTAAATTGATTTATGAATAACTTTTTTAAAACTAATATAAATAAATTTAGCACAAGAGCAACTGGAAACAATATAGTATCCCTTAAAAAAAGAAAACTGTCTCAATTCTCAATAGCATATCGTTGTCTTTACTTGTATAATAAATTAATACCAAAAAATTACTCAATATCTCTCCTGAAAAATATCAATTCCTTAAAATCTTATCTTAAAAAACTTGTCTTAAATACGAGCTGCTATATGGAAATCTTTTAATAACTTACGAGTAATTAAAATATCAAAATCATGTACAAAAAAAAAATATTTCAAATACAACTTTTATTTTTAAATATAAAAGATAACACCATGTTCCTTGCTTGCTTCGTGAGTTTTCGGAAATAGATTGGAAGCTGTTAGCGAATATTTTACAGGTTACAAAACCGTAACTAAGATTGAACAATAGACGCAACCATGCGCATTTAACGGTAAACGTTAACTGGAAGAATTATGTTAAGATTCTTCAAACATGTTTGGAGATTTAATTTCAAGGTATTATGAGACTCATATAGGGCGCTTTATGCGCCCTATATGAATCTCATCAAACCTTGAAATTGAATCTCCAAAAACTACTTTCATTTAAAATACTTTAACTTATTTAAAATGAAATTTATCAATAAAAATTTATAAATTTCACTTTAATTAAATTAAAGTGAAATTTATCAATTTTTAGGCGTGGTGAGAAGTATTTAAAAAGGATAAGAAGGGTAACTGCTTATCTTAAGAAAACATGTGATATACTTATAACCTCACAGTTGGTAGAGAAAATAAAAAAAACATTACTTAGCTGATTAGAATTTTTTATTAAAAGAAGTTATAATCATTCCCAATCCAAACTTCATTAGCATGGTTTAAGAATTGAAAAATCAGGGATCACCGATTGCAATAACAAGGATTTTACTAAGCACAGACAAAATTAAAATTTATGATAAAAACAAACTTTAGAGAGTCCAAGGTAAATCAAAATATAAACTAGCAAAGTTTAATGGAGAGAAAATTTTAAATTAAAATAATTTAAGTTTTAGTGAGCAAGAATGTATGATTCATGCAATTGCAAATTTAGGCAGTGCTTTTGATTTGGCGGTGTCAATATAAACTTCATGGGAATTTCATTTCCGCTTCATACAAAAACAGTAATTATTGAAAAAATAGCAGTCGATGAAAAGTATTTATTTTCTGACCTTAAATAATAAAACAAGAAACCAAAAAAAAATAAATTAGAGAAAAGCATATAGTGTGGAGGTAAAAAGTCATGTGTCCAGTCTTTTTTTAAAAGAACTTCTTGCTTAATAAAACAGAAACACCAAACAATTGCTTTACATTTTTACAGTGTTTACCTTTTTTATAAACTTCATTAAATAGTTATTCGAGAAGTAAATGCTATAGAGTTATAATATTCATATATTGGGATTGTGTTGCTTTTTACCATTGATTGTCTTGAACAGGATCTCCTATCCATGATTAATGGGTTTCATATATGGGCTCTGTGATAGCTATTCTATTTGCTCAATAACCTTATTGTGTAAGAAATTGCACACTTGCTTAGCTTCATGGCGAGGTGTATTATCATGTTAAAAGATATAGGAATCTCTTCTTCCTTATAGCTCTCTGATTGTAGGTAGCATATGATTTCTTAACACTTGAAGGTATTGGTCTTGATTCATATTGCCTCTGCAACGGTACAAATCACCAACCTTATGTCAAGATAGGTATATCAAAACCTTCAGAAATCCAGCGCAATGTTTTACAGTGGGAGCTATGCAATCAGGATGAAACTTCACACCATTTCTTCTTTTTATAATTACTCTCTTTGCTCCACAAAAGACCTAGAAACACAGCAACATAGCACTCGACTCTTACTTTTGCAATTATTTAAATTCCAGCCTCAATGAGAAGTTGCAAAGTCAAGCCTTTGGTGACAATGTAAGGCTGTAAGAAGTGACTTCCTCGTAGCTAAACGAGCTCAAAACCCCACCTTTTATGTCTGTTGCGGACATTTTTATCTGTAATATTGACATTATAATGATCAGACATTAAAGCTGTATTTTCACAGTAAAATGGCGGCAATTTTTCAAACCGAGGCGCACAATGGTCCAGTCCTCTTGAGGCGTTCTCTTCTTTGGCCCTCCACTTATCCACATATCTTTTACTTCCACTAATGATCATTTTAAGTATAGATTAATAAAAAAACTACACAAACATTTAAGAGAATAAGAGGTGTGAAAGACCTACTTCAAAAATTTAATAAAAACTTGAAACAATAAAGTTATGATAGAGAAGGTCATGATATTTTGAGAAAAAACTTATATGAAATTTGAAAAAAAAAAAACAATTTTCTAGATTTTGAAATAGTAAAGAGACTAATCGACTCGCAAACTATGTGGCTGAATTACCTAACGGTTATAAACACGATTCTGATATCAGTGAGAAAAAAGACATCAAAAAGACGTTTTTAAAAGTCATATATACGATGTCTTTAAGACACCTGTTTATAGTCGGTTATGCAAATCTAAAAGACAGTTTTTTTTGACATTGAAAAGACATCTTTTTTGCCTTAATCTTGTCACTAGAAGTTAAAAAAAAAAACATTGTTACAAAAGGAACGCTTAAAAACGTTTGAAAGATATTTAGAATGTAACTTTTAAAAAGAAATGCCTGTTTTGGAATATATTAATTTAAGAATCATCAGCAGATTTATCTCCAGATTCATCATTTTTCTTTCTCTTTCTCTTCTGTTTATTGAGCGAGTTCACTTTCGTGGGATTGTTGCTTACGCATCAATAAAATTAACTATTTCATGTCAAGAATGAATAAAATTAACTATTTCATGTAGAGAACTCTTTCTAAACGAGCTGGCTACGGCTTCTACAAAATGAGTGAACATGAAAAAAAGTCTTTTGTTTAAATGTAATTACAAAAAAGCAAACGGAATTTGATCAGCTGAGTAAAATATAGACTTAGCGACTATTAATTTGAAAAGGGCTGATCCTTTAAAACTCTTCTTGTTTCCAGCACAATCCTTTCTTTTGTTCCGCTTGGTTAAACTGGACAGGAGGCCTACAGTAAACAGTCTAAAAAAAGTAAAAATGAGTGTGATAAAGAAATTTACAACCATAAAAATGACTGTACAACGATGTATTTTATAATGGAGTACTTAAACCAAATTAAATATTTGTACCTCTCAAGTTCGCTATGAAAGCCAAGTTTACGAAAACAGATATTGACATTTTTTTGTATTCTATAACGCGACGTTTTAATTTAATTTCGTTGAAATTAAGTGCTATAGACCTGTATTAATTTAAAAATCCGTTAATGACTAAAGACTATCAAAACAATCAAATAACTCAGCTAATACACACTAAGAGCTGTAACTCATTTAAAATAAATAATCCTAATGTTCTAAGCTCTATTTTAACCTGAAACATAATGATACTTTACTTAACATCATAAAATTATAAAAACTGCCGATATCATAAGCAACAAAGATGAAATACATATAAGCAAAAATGAAGACTAGAAAACTGCAAGATGTTTAGCTATATGAAAGTGTATCTTTCCAGTATCATTTTCATTTGGTCCAAACCAAAGGAATCAAAACCAGAATTGCACATTTTTTACTTGCTTCGTTAACAATAGTTAACTAGGAAATAACAACTAACATAAAAATTAAAGATCTAATCTTTTGTTTAAACAATTTTATCATTCAACTAAATACAAATCAATAAACTATTCAGATCATTTAAAAACAAAAACAAAAAAATTACAAGCATACCAAATGCTTCTTCTTTTCTATCATTCGCTTCACTGGCAAGTTAACACAGACAAAAATTGTTTACAAGTCTCTTATTCGTCTGTATATATATACTTTAACATAATATGCAACAAATAAAGCTTTT
>NC_061168.1:814967-824967 GCF_022113875.1 Hydra vulgaris | reverse complement strand
TCGTAAGGCGGCTATAGAAGGTCGCTCAGCTTCTGTTGTAAAAATGTCTTTACTTGAAGGCGCTGATAGACGTCGTTATAATCTACCTTCACATGATGAAGTTGCAGTTGTATTTGTTGGCGAAGATGGTGCTCCCCCAACTTTCAGGGAAGTTGTTATTTACCCAAGATTTGTTTTTCTATTTAGACTTTGGTAATAATATTGAAACAAGTAAGTTATAAAGCATTTTTAAATTGTTAAAAAGAAATAAAAATATTTTTCAATATATATCTGTTTTCTTCGAGGTAAATTTAAAATTTCAGGTTTTTAAAATCATATATATTATAATATTAAATTCTTTTTAACTTTAAAAATATCTATATTATAGTTACACTGAGTCGTAGAAAAATAATTAAAGTTTATTAATAAGGTAGTAGATTATTAGAGTAGATTAAATTGTTTGATCTATTTAATCAACTTAATAACGTATTATTAAAGTGAAGATTTATTTCGGTTGTTTGTTTGTTAAAACTTAGTTAGAGTTTATTTAAAACTTAAATTCTTTAGTTAATCAAGAGAGATCTAATAAAGGTATTAATTACATTAGTTAGTTGAATTTGGCATTTAATATGTATTTTATCAATATTTTAACGTCTAAACATTAAAGTGTATTTATTGTTTAGATACAGAAGTGAAGAAGAAAATAAGTCAGTGTTTTTGCTATTAGATACTTGTTAATAGGAATTTTTTACTTGTACTGCCACTGAAATTTTAAAAGATCAAGTTCTTTAGCTTTATTTTACACTTTCTTTTAGGGGAGTTGGAACAAAAACTAAGTATAAATTATGATTAGTTTAGTTTAATAAATAAAGCATTAATATTTAAAAGATTTAAAGTTTACTTTAGTTTATAGTTTTGGTTTAGTTTATAGTTTTGTTTATAGCTTTAGTTATTTTTTTCTTACTTTAGACATCTTTATGGATGAAATGAGGGGGATGGGTAAAAAAATTATTAAGATATGTATATATTGATATGTTAACATTATTTTATTGATTATTTTATATTTATTTAAGTATATATTTGTCTTTAGTGTCTGGTGGAAGTATAGCTGGTAGGGCTGTGTTTTATATTTTATATATTTTGTATGGAGAAATATGAGCAATAGGAGGAAAAATAAAATGATAAATATGACACTTTTGAACTGGTTGCATTATTGCCCTATATTTTTATTAAAATACAAAATGTTGCATGTTTAACCCTTTTTAATTTGCTCTTATTATTTTTTTTTCTTTAGCATCTTCTGTTTAAAATGAAAGTGGTGAGGTTATGCTAATTTTTTTTTTAAATAATTGCAAATAAATAATTTTTATTATATTCTTCTATTTGTAACTTTAGATTCCTTATCATACGATCATTATAAAACTTACCGCTCCCAACACCCGGGACCTCTCACAGAGAGGTCCTTCAACAAATGGAAAGATAATGGCGGAATGGATGAGCCCTCCTTCAAATGGAGGGCTCATCCATACCGGAGTGTCAAGGGACACTGAAGAAAAAACAGCCACCAAAAGGTTGTAAATGTCTTTTATCAGTTGAGATATTTATATCTTTTTGATTGCTGCTTTTGCTTCGATGTTTTTTTTTTAATTTTGTAATTAATTCTAATTTTGTAATTTTTTTAAAAATATATATTATGTTGTATATTTGATTTGTTTTGATCTTTTTTAATAAAAATTTTAATTGTTTTCTCACCAATTAAACCTTAACTTCAAAATGTAAATTTTAGTTATTATAACATGCAAAATAGTAAAACGATTTGTTGCTGTGACATTGTTTAAATAAAATTTTAGTGTGAGATAAGACTTTGGTAAAACTTTAAATTTCAGTGATTAATTTTCAAAATAATTAACAATAAGCCTGAATTAGGGTGTATTTATTAAGTACTTACAATAAAATCATTAAAAAACTTAAAAATTAATTGCTCTCTCCCAGTCAGCCAGTATTACTGCTCTGATAACTGGTAACCAACGCAAATGAATTCTTTTAAGGCTCTATAAAGTCCAGAAGCTTCCAGAAGCATCAAAAAGAAGCATCTAGAATCTTGCAAAAAATGTTCACACATGTTCATTTTACTACATTATTTTTTTATTATTATTATTATTTTATTTTTTTCGTTCTAAATAAGTATTTCGTTACAATATTTCAAATACAAATATATAATAATAAATTTATATTTAAATATAATGGTCGTTATTAGAAAATAAAAGAACGCGGGGACTCGTAGAAGACCATACGGTCTTGTCGTCGAGTACCGCTAAGAAATGTTCGTGTTAAGTTCTTTAAGCTTTTGTTTAAAAGAAAAGTAGGTACTTTGATTAATAAAATTCTAAGTAAAATTTTTTTGTTCCATAAGAATGGTCCGCGATAATCAATACAAAATTTAAAAAGATTTGTTTGAAAATTGGGCTGCCTAATAAAAATATTATTGCGTAAAGTGTATTTACTTTTATCTTGATGAATACAAAATATGGAAAGAAATCGTGGATGAATTGGTTTTACATTTAAACATAAAACAAGGAATATTAAAAATATTAATCTCATATATATTAAAAGCTTTCATTTCAAATAAAAGAGGCTTGGCATGAGTATAACGGTCTTTAAAATATATAAGACGTGCTACATGCTTCTGCTGACAATAAAGAGGATTAAGTTTGTTTTTATTTGCACTACCCCAAGCAATGTTTGCAGAGTTTATGTGGCAATGAATAAATGAGTGATATAATTTTACTAAAGTTTGTTTATTTAAGACATTTCTCGCTTTGAACAATATTCCTATCCTTTTTGAAATTTAACTTGATAAGTTTTTGATGTGATTTTTCCATGTAAGATTTTCATCTAAACAAACGCCTAGAAAATTAGTTACTGTAACTTTTTTAATTTGTATATTGTCAATAACTAGTGGAGGCACGTTAATTGGCAGTTTATGTTTTTTGGTAAGAGGATGGAAAAGAATACATTTAGTTTTGTCAATGTTCAGGGATTTTATTTGTCTTAAACCAGTCAGATATTTTGATTAACTCGATGTTCACGTTATGAAATAAAGTAGGAATGCTTTTGTGAGACATAAATAAATTAGTGTCATCAGCAAACATAATTGTTATTAAATTCGAGGCTTTGTATAGATCATTAATTTAAATAAGGAAGAGAAGAGGTCCTAATATGGATCCTTGAGGAACTCCACATATAGTATTTAACAAATTTGATGAAAATCATTTATCAGCATAAACAAATTGTTTACGATTAGTTAAATAACTTTTCAACCATTTTAAAACATTGCCTATTATACCATAATATTCTAATTTTTTAATAAGAATTTTATGATCAATATATAAGAAACATGTAAACCGACATGTAGTTCAGTCGGTATATAAAAGTTAATCAGTTAGTATTATCAATATAGTTTATTGAAGTGACTTTTATCAAAGCGTTTTATCAAAGAAGATCATTACAAAAAGTGAAATACAACAAGTGTTTCATTACATCATTACAGTCCACATCCAACCAAGACGCTGTGTTCCACAGAGCATTATTGTATCATCACAAGGTAAATGTAATACTGAGAAGCGTAGTTATTTATTTTTATTATTTTAATAACTTGAAGTGCAAAATTGACTCCCGACAGTCTTGAATTGAAACTAAGAAAGAAAATTATTGCCAATTACGTAAATGGAATGTCATAAAAAAATATTTGTAATAAATATCGCGTGACAAAATGGATCGTATCAAGACTATGTTCCAAATATCGTTCTACGAAGAAGTTGGCAGCACAAAACAAAGGAGGAAGATCGCATTCCAACACTTCTAGAGAGGATTCTATAATTGTCAGATCCGTCAAGAAAGATCCCTGGATATCATTAGTCGAGATACAAAAGCAATTAGAGCTGCCTATATCGGAACAAACAACCAGACGACGTCCTTTTGAAGCCGGATTGTTTTGTCAACTTCCTGCAAAGAAACCGCTGATTTCACTAAAAAACCAGAAGAAAAGACTCCTGTTTGATATTGACTCATCTCATATTGACTGGAATGTGCAGAAAGGGCAAACTGTCCTGTTCATTGATGAATCGAAGTTCAACATCATTTGGAGCGATGGCATTTGCCGTGTACGTCGATTTACGTATCTGCCATAAAACCATTAAGCATGGTGTTATCCAAACTGAAAAGTTATGGTATAATAAATACTAATTTGTCCTGGTTTGATAGTTGCTTGACAAATAGAAAGCAGTTTATTTCATATGATAGCGGAAAAACGGAATATAAGTCAATCACCTGTGGTGTTCCTCAAGGATCAATTTTAGGACCACTTTTATTTCTCGTTTATATTAATGACTTATATAAATTTTCTAACATTTTAAACCTAATTTTGTTTGCAGATGATAGAAACTTGTTTTATTCTAGTAAAGATATCAGTAAATTATTTCAAACAGTAAACAAAGAACTTGAAAAATTAACCCGATGGTTCAAATCAAACAAACTATCTTTGAACATCAATAAATCCAAATACACATTGTTCCATCGTCTTCATAAAAAACAAGATATTCCATTAAAACTTCCTGATCTTTTTATTGATAACGCATTATTAAAAAGAGAACAATCAATAAAGTTTTTAGGTGTGGTTCTGGATGAAAATTTAACCTGGAGGGACCACATAGGTCTAATTGAAAATAAAATATCAAAAAATATAGGTGTTTTGTACAAAGCCAAGCAGTTTTTGAATCTATCTTGTTTAAAAAACTTATATTTTTCTTTAATTCATTGCTACTTAAATTATGCAAACGTTGCTTGGTGCAGCACAAACGCAACAAAAGTAAAAAAACTGTTTAGTAAACAAAAACAGGCTATAAGGATAATTACAAACGTAGACCGTTTCTCTCACACTAAAACATTATTTAATAAAATTAATATTCTAAATGTATAAAAACTAAACCTTTACCATATTCTTATCTTCATGTTTAAACTTGATAAAAAATATCACCAATGTTATTTATTTCACTTTTTGAAAAAATAAACCACATATACCCTACCAGATTTTCAAAAAACAATTAAATTCAATCCAAAACACATTATTCAGCAACCAAATTCTCAATTGCAAATCGAGGTCCTAAGCTGTGGAATACAATATTAAATAATGAGCTGAAATCTAATTATTCTTTAAACCAGTTTAAAACAAAACTTAAGCAATTACTGATGATACAAGAAAATGAATTAAAGTTCTTCTAAAAAGCTTTTTAAACTAGCAAACAAAAACAAAAATTAACCTACTAATTACTCTTTAATATTATACTTAATATTCTAAACAATAGTCTGCTATTGTAAATGTATTTCTTATCTTATAAGTTTTGAATTTACAAACGATTTTTTAAGTTTTATTATTTGAAATACTAATTACTAAAAATATTGTAAAATTTTATAACTTTAATTTTTATTAAAAAAAGTTATTGTAAATTCTTTTTGTAATATTAATACTTATATATCATCTTATTTTACTAAACAGTTCTTAAATATAAATACTCTTTGAATTACTAAATATTTTAAACGTTAAATATTTTATTTTTTACATTTTGTTAAAATATTTTATTTGATGAATATGCATTTTTTTTTTTTTTTTGGGGGGGGGTCTTAATGATAAGATGAATTTTGTCTTCTTCAAGCCCCAGTCATGTAAATATTTGTTTTTATAAATTACGAGTGTAAATTATTTTCAATCGGCAAATACAATACTAAAAAAAAAAAAAAAAAAAAAAATTAGTGGAGGCAATGTAATGGTCTTGGGGTGTTTGTCTGTTAACGGTCCAATACATCAAATCGATGGAATAATGGACCGTTTCATGTATAAAAATATCCTGAAAAATGCAAAGTTACCTTATGCTGAATGGAATGTGCCAATATAATGGGTTTTTCAACAAGACAACATATCCGTAACACACTGCAAAAGTAGCCAAGCAGTGGTTTTAAGACATCCACATATCGGTGATGGATCGGCCGCCTCAATCTCCGGATCTTAACCCTATTGAGAATTTGTGGGAGATTGTCAACCGCAGAATTAATCGTGAAGGTGTTCGTATTAAGGATCAACTGTTTAAACAAATCCAAAAAGCCTGGGCAGCAATTCCACAAAGTTTCATTGATCACCTTATTGAATCAATGCCTCGAAGATGCAAGGCTGTGATTGACAACAAACAATTCGCCACAAAATTTTGATAGCGAAATACAGGTCAACATTTAGTCAATATTTTGTGGAGCTTGGTCAAGATTTTGTGGAGCTACACTTGTTTTGTCCAGAAGGAAATCAACTTTTTTTAATACTTTAGGTTAATTTATTCATTTTCATGTACAAATAATGAACTTAGTGATGAATAAAACTTGATGAACCTTGTCTCTTAACAGTTACATAGTTATTTTTCTAATTTAAAAAAATTCAGCATTTTTATATAAAGAAACTAAATTAGCATTATTTGGTTGCATTTGTTTTGTCCGATACTACTACATATATATTTTTTTCGATAACATTTTCTTTATAAATATAGTATAAGAATGTTATTGAGTTATGCAAAGTTTTTGAAGTCAAAAATTTGATACCTAAGTATTACTAAAATATGAAGCACTAAATAGGAAAAGTTACCAAGTCTATATATCTAGATTTGAGCATATAAGTGTTTTTAACACAACAACTTAAAGAATTTGTTGTTGACTTTACTTTTTTGTTTTTTATTCAAAAAGTTTAAACATTATTTAATATTTTTTCAAATAAGTTTGCTAATTTATTGACTTATATATTCAATAAATAAACCAACAAAATTGTGATACACATTATTAGTGTATAGTCTAACAAAAGTAGATGCCAGACTTTAACAGCTTTTTACAGTTTTGTATATATTTATCGTAGAGTGTTAAAAAAACAACTGAGTTATATTTTATTGCTTTCACATTTTTAAATGTAGCGAGAATGATTTATCAGTGAGTTTTTACATGATAAATAACATAATATTACATAACTTTGACCACAGTTTTTTCAACAAATCCATATATCGAAAAATCGGTACTTAAACAGTCATAACTTTAGAACCAATGGTTCGATTTTGATAATTATTTCACCATTAAATCACTATATTGATTTTTTTTCTTTTTATATATACTGAGTATTCAATATAGTATTTAAACATGTTGAAATTTTTATCCACATACCTACTTAAACAATAAAATATATTCTTGATTGAAATTTTTACTTTAAGTTCTAGAAAGAAAGATGTTAGTAGTGCAAAACCAATATGTATATTTTTAACATATGTGTATCTGTTTTGTATTTTTGTTCAACTTTTAAGAAGAGTAAAGCACGCATTATATATATATATATATATATATATATATATATATATATATATATATATATATATATATATATATATATATATATATATATATATATATATATATATATATATATATATATATATTTATATATATATATATATATATATATATATATATATATATATATATATATATATATATATATATATATATATATATATATATATATATATATATATATATATATATATATATATATATATAAGAAAACACAAAGTATTTTTACATTTTTTATAACAGTATTTAGTAATCATCTGGTAACAAGGCAGCTTCAAAAAAAAGTCTGCCTTGTTGCCAGATAAAAAATCATCTGGCAACAAGGCAGCTTTAAGTAACTAACAAAAACATTCTCTTATTTTAAAGAAAGTTGTTGGCTACAAATTAGCACAGCTCATTATAAAGAAAATTGATCTTTATCTTTGGTCAGGCATAATCAATATGGATCTTAAAGTTATTACTTTTTTTAAGATACTTAAATTTATGTTGAAAAAGTTCCTAAATTCAAATGAAATTGAATGAACATTATTAGGATAACAAAACTATAGAAAGTTAATAAGGAAATGGAGAAAATGATTTATTAATAAAACTGATAGATGAGTAGAATTTATCTTCCGCTATGACCCAACATGATTTACTTACAAAGCTTTAACTCAGTTGTATAATACTAAGTACTTTATAACAATTTAATTTGATATAATATTAGCTGTTGAGACCATAATACCATAAATTATGGGTTGTCTGTTTTACACTTACCATTCCAACAGAGTGCTCACTATGTTTCATTTCACGAGCATTGAGTTGTTTCCCTGATATAGTTACAAAAACTTACTTTAAAAAAACGATTTCCACCATCTTAAAAACAGGAAACAGGTTTCAGTTGCAAACAAAAATAGAATAAATAAAATCTGCATTAAAATTATGGTCGGGAATTTGTAATACAGTGTTACAGTTTACACCTTACATTTTTTGGATAAAAAGTTTTTTCTATCATAATTGAGTTGAACTTGATTACTTTTTGTGAACTGTTGGCTAATGATTAATATTGTAAATTTCCAATTATTAAAAAATCAAAACCATATTTCAGCATTAGATAAACTAAAAGAAAACAAATAAAAAATTTAAATTTTACTATTTTTTTATTTAAATATTTAAACATATATTTTTTTTTAGTTTGTCGACTAATCCTTTCTAAAGTTAAAGGTGGATTATCATTTTAATAAGGTCAGGTTTTTCAAAAGTATCAAAAGTACATATATTAGGCTATGATAGCTCTGAACTAATGCAAAGTGGTTCATTAATTCTGTGGTTTTTGAGAGTATGTCGGGTACTGTGAAGCGACTACTTTTTTAATTAATTTTAGTTTTGGTCTCGATTATGAATTTACCCAGCAAACATATCAGCGTTGAATCGATGTTGAAAACCAATCGAAGCGTAGAAAAAGCATTACAGTCACAAAAACATCGTGCTTTCAACGTTGAATCAATGTCTGTTTTTGTATACTAAATGGCGGAAAATTGAAACGTTGAATAAGCGTCGAAATTTTAACGTAATTTAGCTTCTCAAAATAAAACGTTTATTCAACGTGGAATCAACTTACGCAAAAAGCTACTTTAAAAACGTTTTAAAGCATATGCTTTATCAACGTTAAAAACAAACCGTTTTTTAAACGTTACATTTTCAACGTTGAATAAGCGTATAAAGTTAAACGTATCTTATCTTCTTAAAAAATCGCGTTTATTCAACGTTGAATAATAGTACGCAAATAGTCACTGTAAAAACGTCGCACAGTTTATGGTTTATCAACGTTAGACATTAGCTGCATAGACATTAGAATTAGTATTTAAGCTATTTTAAAACAGTACTTATTCAACGTTACATAACCAACGTTGAAAATGTTGTAATAAAAAACGTTGAAAAAGTTTTACTTTGCCAACGTTAATAAAACATTGCTTTGACAACGTTGAGGAAGTGCAACATTGAAAATTAATGTCTCAATAACTAGCCATTACAAAAATAGTTTGCCGTAATGGAAAGGCAAAGAAAACCTAACAGAATGCATGTATATGGTTTAAAAAATATTTTAATAAAGTTATATTTTATAACCTATTTTTGTTGCGAATAATTTAAAACCTTTAGATTTTGTATCAAATTGTTTATAATATACAATAATCTCATGGTAAATTCAATTTATTCAGGTTCTTTGTGTCAATTTTATATTTATTTTAAATTGACCATTTTAATAAAATGCTCAATTTATATGTTATTTCTTAGTTAGAAACGATACTTAGTTTTAATAATACTCAGATGTATAAAATATTATCAAAGTTAATAAAATATAATAAGTCAGTCTAAATTAAGTCTGTTAACAAACTAAATTTTAAATTTATTTTAAAAACTTTGAACACCTTAACATAATTATCAAATAAGTACCTCAGTATTAAATTGTCCACTAATAATAAAAGTATGTATGCTTTTTTTGGTAATAAAACATGTTTGGATTTAATAGTGTAATATTGTTAAAGTTTAAAATTTATTTATTGTTTTATTAAGAGTTTGTATAAGAGTTTTATTAAGTATTTGTATGCAGACC
>NC_061168.1:786948-811467 GCF_022113875.1 Hydra vulgaris | reverse complement strand
ATATATATATATATATATATATATATATATATATATATATATATATATATATATATATATATATATATATATATATATATATATATATATATATATATATATATATATATATATATATATATATATATATATATATATATATATATATATATATATATATATATATATATATATACATATATATATATATATATATATATATATATATATATATATATATATATATATAATAATAAAAAACTGACAGTAAAATTAAATAGTTTATAGCATATGAAGTTTGTTTATTAATTTAGGAACTTTCCTATTAAATTTGGAGGACTTCTTTTATCTTTAATTTGTGTTTTGTTGGGACGTTATTCAAAATCTCAAAATAATCATAGTCAGCCAGATTTTTGAAATTAATAGATGAATTTAAGTGTTTGATTATATGAGATTGTTAATCACTATTAAAGTGCTCGTTAATTCTACTTGCCAAATGTCTGGAGAAACCTCCAGATGTTTGGCAGACATTTTTTCAGGGTTTTTTTTATTGTAAAATAATCTTTTAAAAATGTAAATAAATTTCAAAAAGTATTAGTAAGTGACTAGGGCCTTGGGCACAGCTAAAAATGAGACTTTTTGCAAATCCGGCTTTGCCGAAGTTATAAGATTTAGTGTCAGTTGATAGCCGGGCCTAGAAAATAAATTATAATACTTAATATATTCTAATTTTATGATTACATTTACTATTTATTAAATACTGGCATATTTTTATATATTTTAAAATCTAATATACTTACAACAAGATTGCAAGCAACAGTGGCAATAGAGAGCCAGTTAAAATACTAGGAAACCTATAACTAAAAACATTAAAAGTTGTAAGTTGTATAAAAAGGAAAAATATGAAGAGTTATAAGATTTTTATGATGCTTAAGTAAAAAAATTGAATTATTTATCATGCTGTAAAAAGATTTTATAGCATGAAGGGACAAATACAGTTAAAGGATGCAACTTCTTGAGTAAATAGCCAATTGAGAATGAGTTTTGGTTTATCGTAATAGAGATGATAGTTTGTTTGAGCATTGATTATGATTGTATTTGTAGAAAAAAGAAAGAAATACAAGCTTTTAACAATGGAGGAGTGGTCCAACCTTGGAAGATAAAGCTGATCTTATTACATTTACAACGTGCTTTTAGACATTGTCTGAGAGTAAGAGGGTTGTTTTTTGTCAATATAGGAACGCCAACAATATTTTATAATATAATATCATATTTTTTTGCAGTTAATAAATGAGTTTTGTTGTCTAACAAAAATTGTGCAGTTCAAGTCCAGAATTTAAATCTATAAGCCACAGCAAGCCTTAGGCTTTTAAAGAAATGAGGTCAGATAAAAAATGGGATGCTTGTTCTAAGCAATTAAAGATGATTTTTTGTCTAGACAAGAGTATAAAGTGGAGTTATCAGCAAATAAAGTCACTTTAGATTTCGTTATGATTGATATTGTAGATAAAAAATATTACAGGAGCAAATATAGAACCTTGTGGTTCTCTTAAAGTTACTTAAAATAAAGAAGAGGGTAGGCTTTCAAGATTAACATTACTACTGCAGATAGAAAGAAATAAGTTAATAACCTCAAAATCTTTACATAGAAAATTATAAGAAACTGATAACAGAGTGAAGAGTAATTGTAGGATACTTGGAGAGGTCAAGGTGTTTTCTAGAATTTTAAAAAATTTAAACCATGTATTTTGCACTTTTTAAAAGTTTAGCAAAAGTTGTTGAGAGTTCTAAAAAACACTTTTTTAAGACTATGATGGAAATCATGTCTGAAGCACAAACAGTAGAAGTGTTTAATTGAGAATTAATTTTAGTATTGGAAGCCAGAGTAATTTCGAAGTTCAACAATGGATTTTTCTGTTTAACTGTCAGGAAGAGTATGTCCATTATATTTGAGAGTCAAATTAGAGTAATATTTCTTTGTAAATAGCTCTGCTTCACTCTGGGGTAAACGTTAGACTTACTTGAATTAATAACACTGTTGAAAACTAACCAAAAGTTTCTAGAACCTAACATTTAAGATAAGATACAAGGTTTAGTAAATTGAGAGTAACAGAGATTTACATCAGACAAGTCTTTATTTTACATTTGCTTATTGTAGTAATAAAAAGGACAACTTGTTCTTAAGAGAGATGTTTTTATAATAAAGATAAAAAAAAAAGATTAATGTTGAAAAATGTAGAGTAGAATGAGGCTTGACTTAAAACTAAAGAAAAGTAATAAAAGCTTCCAAACTTTTATTCCAGAAGCAATATAAGTCTCCAGGATGCACTTTTTGCACACACATTATGGAAATAATCATATCTATTTGCTATTTGTTTAGATGCTGGCATACGCTAGCCTTTAATTACTATATAAATTTTAGTATTTATATGGTGTAGTATTTTCCAAAAGAGAAGATGATCAGATGGATGTGTGATGTGACTCTAACAAGACATAAAAAGGAGGCATAATCTTAGACAGATTTTTTTTTAGAAAAGGGTAAAGTAATTTAGGTATCAACATTTAGAGTGGAGCAACTTCAGTATAAAATGATTGTGGTAGAAGCATGGCCTACTTAAATACACGGCCTTCTATTCTGCTTAAATCGGAAAAAAATAGAAGGCCAGTTAAAATAACGCATATTTTGTCGGATGGACAATCTTTCTAAAATTATTTTAATTATTGAGTTATGAATTATAAGTAAGTAAATCTGGCACGGGATAAAAATTTTTGCGTTGGCTTAATCGAAATATCTACTAAACCACTAAACTTTGTATACTTTATTGAGGCTTCTTTTTAATAATAAATCATGATAAATTAGTAATTATGATTAATAAATGCTGTGTTTATTAAAAACAACACAAAATTTATTAACCTTCATAATTACATATTACTTAAATGATTTTATAAAGACATGGTTTATACTTGTCAATAGAGTTTTTGTGATATTCAAGGACTGTACAAGAAATAAAAATACACAAACTCTCAAAAGTAAGCTTTAAAAGTATAAACGAAATTGAACACAAACTGATTAAATTTACTGATTAATGCGAAAAATATAATAATCTTATTTTTTTCTCTGTTCTTGTTTAAAGACAACAATGTTATCTGCAACAATGGAATCACAGACTCTCTTTCTAATGTTATTAAAATAAATATTTGAAATAAGAGTGTGTATAATTTCTTTTCCACAATTTTGGTGATTTAAACATAAAAATAGTTGGTAACCTTCTCTACTGCCAAGAACTAACTTTGCTGCTTTACGGTGTTGCATTCGAGACTGATAAATAACATCAAATACATGATCTAGCATAGCAAAACTATCACAGACATATTCTAAAAAGGGTAATGATAGGGTTGTTAGCCCATCTCTGGACAATATATTTAAATAATTATAATCATTCAACTCCTGTTGACAATGTTGAGTACAAAGCAATTTGCAACATATTTTAAACTCCTTATTCAGTTTTTTGGCAATAAAACCAGCAATATAACTAGCAACTTCACGAGAATCATCTGATAAAGTCACACAATCTAAATCTCTTTCTTTGATCTGATTCATCAAGGATCTAGCATGTTGTGTATCTTCTACAGCGTTAATATCATTTTCGAAAATTTGAATTCCTTCCTTTACTAAACTTTTTATTTGGATTATCTTCTCACTAAATAACATCTTTCAAACTGACAAGGAACCTGTCACCACTCATTTGGCCAATCTTCTTTCTAACGGTCCAAATCTTTTTTCTAACGGATCACTTTGAAAACGAGCAGTCAATATAAATTTATTATTATCTCCTCAAACGTTATCAGCACTACAAAGAACTTTAATATGTCATGCTTTATTAATAGAAGATCTGTTATTACAGATCTTCTATTAATAAAGCATGACATATTAAAGTTCTAGTATATTTCTCAAAATTTGGAATTTTTGTGTTTTTCCATTTATGTAACCAGTCAGTGAAAGCTCGAAAAAACTCAGGTTTTTTATCATTATTTATAGCAGCATTTCCAAGACAGTTGTTAGAAAACTGATTTTTTGAATTTGTAATTATCCACCATTTATTAAAAAGAGTTAAGAAAGATGCAATATCTAAACGGTCGGGAAAATATGATTTTATTGCTGCTGCTGTAGTTTCATGGAAGATACCTAAAGCAATACTGACATTTTGCTTGTAGTTTCCAGGATGGACAACTTAGCTATTTATTTTTGGTTCTTTTTTTAAACTTGCATCCAACAGGCTGTCCTTTTCTAATAAATCATGAAATATTTTCCATGATATTACTCCTGGTTGAACATGAATTTCATCTTTAAAACCTGAAAAATGAAATTCTCGAAAAATAAACCTTTTTTTATTTAGTAAGTTGTTTCGAATGTTTTTAATCAGATGCACTGTGCCAAAGAATAGGTAAATTTTTTGCGATTGTACATTAATAAACAAATCATCAGGTTTTTTACCATGTGTATTAAGCAACTTTGTAAAAGAGGAAACATTTGAAGCATGATTGTCACAAACAACACCTCGAACATTAAAACTATTTTTTATTAAAGATTGAATCAGGTTAAGAATTTCAGTCTTCAACCAATCACTGTTTAATTTTATAATTGGAACTGCTTTGACGACACAAAAGATATTTTCTTTTAAACCAACTACTATGAAGGAAACAATGCTTCTATAACATTCATTTTCCTCACTAATCCCAATTATATCTCCGCCAGAATATTCAGCACATTTTTGCAAATACATTTCATCAAAAATTATTAAAAAATCTTTTGATAAGCTCCCATTTCATGTAACAACTTTAAAACTTTCATAGAATCAATTTCACCTACTTTAAGCTTGCCTAACAGTGATATAGATGGAAGTGGGAATTCCTTCTGCAGTAAATTATATGTTTGCAATGATGTGTAACGCAGCATCAAGGCAAATTGAAACATATTTGAAGAATAAATTTGATTTTTTTTTACTTGGTGACTTTTAAGTTCTTCAAGAATAAAAGAAAGCTTCTCTTTTTCGATGCTAAAATGTGAATTGAAGTTTTCCAGCATACTCCTTTTCTTTAACACACATTGGTGGGTTACTCTAAACCATGGTGGTAAAGAAACTGGAAGATTTTTGTCAATACGAATACATTCAGCAACTTGAGGTATGTGAAGTTCATTTTGAATAATGTTATGAAACACAACACAATCATCAAATTTGGAAAATGAATATCCTGTTGGTGAATCAGCAACTGTAAGAGAATTAAGATCTTCAATAACATCATTTGATAAAAATTTATGATATTCATCTTCTTGAATAATTCTTTTAGTTGGTGATTTTCTTGGTACAGACATAACTGGAAGTGAAGCCGTTGCTATGCTAGCCGGTTATATTGTAGGAACACGCTTCAAATTATACAACAAATGAAATCGTTTTGCTGATGCTCCTTTGTGTATTAAATTTTCATCAAAATGTTTTAACCAGATCACAGATGATTTAGTGACAGTCCAGAAATTTCTGTTTACAAATCTAACCCGTAACTTTCTTAAGTCATCATCTTTTTGAAAACCAAAAACTGAGACTACTTCACCACCATTATAATTAGAGGTACAGCCAACAACACAGCATTTACTAACCATTATTTTTATTATTAATTAAAAAGTAGTCACAAATAACAATACAGTTTGGCATTAATCTAACGCAAAAACTTTTATCCGGTGTCAGATTTACTTACCTAACATTTATAGCGCAATATTTAAAATATTTTGAGAGAGTCTGTCCATATAATAGAATATACGTTATTTCAACTGGCCTTTTATTTTTTTTCAATTTAAGAATATTAGAAGGCGTGTCTTTAAGTAGGCCATGGGTAGAAGTAGAAAATTTGAAGAGTTTACCTTACATATTGTATAAATGAGCTTTAGTTAGGAATAAAAGTGTACTAGATTGTTTATATTAGGGAAGCGGCTTAAAAGAGAAAGGATAAAGCCTAATGGTGATGATGATGATAATAAAGATGATGATGATGTACATGAACATGATGATGATCATCATCATCATCATTTTTCTTATCATTGTCAAGCTTTTTGCTTTTATGCTGTTGATGATGATTATGATGATCACGTTAATCACAATGATGTTTATATATGCATATAAATACAAGATATAACATGAACTTTAAATTTAAAAAAATATACTTTAGGATATATAAATGTTTATGCAGCACTGGTCACAATCCCGGCCCCGGCTATTTTTTTATCAAACCTGGCCCCGGTCAGGGGTTATATATGCCATTACGACGATCTATATTTATATAAATATTTACATATATATATATATATATATATATATATATATATATATATATATATATATATATATATATATAGTATATATATATATATATGTATATATATGTATATATATATATATATATATATATATATATATATATATATATATATATATATATATATATATATATATATATATATATATATATATATATATATAAATATATATATATATATATATATATATATATATATATATATATATATATATATATATATATATATATATATATATATATATATATATATATATATATATATATATATATATATATATATATATATATATATATATCAGACTGCTAATGATTTATATTTTTATTTAGATTTTGTATATCAATGATATCCTGGCCTATCGATACGATATCCTGTAAATCCACTCACACACATAAGTCTTTAAAAAAATGTTTACATTTTATCTATATATCTATAAATTGTATATTTTATATAAATAAATTGTATATTTTTTAATATTTCATTGCATATTACTGTTTGTATTAAAAATCGCTTTTAGAAATATTACAAGTACAGAGTTCAACATACAATATAGTTTTATTTTCCAATTTAATATATATCATAGCCAAGTTTAATTACATTTAATAACATTTTGCGATATTTTCTCTAGCACATTTAAACGTTGATTCAACGTTATATTTCAACCTTTACTCGACGTCTTTGAGTCACGTTAAATTGACGTTTTACTGCCAACGTTAAAAATCCTTGCAAAATCGACTGCTTTAAGAACGTTACAGTAACGCATTTCAATTCACTTTTTTTCAACGTTAAATTGCGACGCAAATGCAACGCTTTTTAAGAAACACTTTTTCAACGTTTAGTTGCGACACTTTTATAACGTCTTTTAGTAACGTTTTTTCAACGTTACGCTACAACGTTTAATCAACGCCTCTTTAACAACGTTACATATCTTTGCAAAGTCGATTACTTTGTCAACGTTTCCGCAATATCTTTTGCGACCGGTTTTCAACTTTGATTCAACGCTGACATGTCTGCTGAGTATTTTAAGAATTTATTTTATAATTTTTTTATAATATATAGTTAATATTCTTGTATATTTATATATATTATAATAATTATTTTATTATTTTATGCTATGTTTCTAATTTAAAGCTTTATCATAAAGCTATAAATTATTGATGAAATATATAACATAATAATAAGTACGCAGGTATCACGTTTTACGGAACTAAGTTTTGTGCTAAAATTTTGTGCCACGTTTTTCGCAGTCTCTTCAAAGTTAGTGTGCTTACGGAAGGCTTTGTGGAATAACTTTTTAGTAATCGTCATCAAAATAGATTATTTTTAGCAAGAAGAATAGTTAAAGTATTACTTCAATTTGTTTTTAATTATACTCACTTAATTTATGAAAAAGTATAATAATGTCAATATTTTGTTTGTACTTCTGTGGTGAAAGATTTAGTCTTTTTTTTTTTATAATTTTTTTTTTATTAAATTTGTTTATTTATTTATGCACCTGGTTTACTCTATGCAAATTTTTATATTACTTCGTAAAAATAAAGTTTATTTAAATTTTGTTAAGATCTAGTTGCTTTAGAGAGGTTCAGTCAGATATATCCCTATTATATGGTTTAATATTTTATTATTTAGTCACTTACTATTAGTTTTCTCATACAGTTCTTTATTATGCCTTTGTAGATTGTTGTCTAACAATATTATTTCTTCTTAGAATACTTAAAACTTACATTTTATTAGGTCACTCCTTTTTTTCTGTAGACAATTTAGAAAAAACAACCAGTAACTTAAGTTTGAATTGTTTTAATTATTATATAATTTAAAAATGTTAGTATTCCTTTTCGAATAAATGTTTTGATTTAAAATTTGCATTTAGGTAAGTACAGCAAGCAGATGTGTAAATTTTAAAGATTTCTATATTTTTAAGATTGATACGGGTAAAAACAATTCAAAATTCAATTATAAAGCATATGTTTAAGGTGTTTGGTAACTATTAACAACATTTTAAACAATAAATTTTATTTTTAGATTTTCTTTACTGAGATCTCAAAAATGTGTCATAAATTGATTTTTTTTTTTTCCGTTTTTAACTAAAACTTGCGTATAAAGTAGCGAACAATAGTTCATTTCTTGCATTCATCACACAAATAATATATTTTGTTTCTATTTGTATAAAATCTCATGCTCAAGCAGATGGTGCTAATTCAAACCTCAAAAACCAAAATAAGTAACATTTGATGGCATAATGCATGTTTTAATTTAAAATTTGCGTTTAAAATAACTAACAATAGTTCATAGCTTAAATTCAATATGCAAAGAATACACTTAGTTTCTATAATTCAAGGGTTAAAAATTAATCATGATAATTTAGTCTAGACTCTTATGCGTGATTTTTGTAGGCTGGATGGTTTATACTATTAAAGTATTGACAAACCTAAAATGATAAATCTAACTTGATACAAAAACTCTAATAATATTTAAATGTAAATTCCGACCAAAGTCGTGGAAACATTTAAAAATCTTCTCTAGACCTTTTCAGCAGGTCTTGGTAGAAACTGCAAAAACTGGGAAGATATAGGTGATCAAAGCAGAAGATCTGAGGTAGTTATAAATCAACTAAATTTAACTCATTTTAAAAAATAGTTTACAAGCTTAAATATTAAATAATATCTTGTTTAAGGTTGCCAAATCTGTTGAACATCCTGCTAAAACATTGGCATTAGATTCAATAAAAAAAGTCAGTTGAGATCCTAAAAAAAAGAATTTGTTGTTCTCATGAAAAGTGCTTAAAACTCTAAAAAAGATAAAATCACGGAAAAAAATTTTCCGATAAAAATGAAAACTGAATATGTCTTAAGCTTGAAAATTCTTTGTGACCTAAGTCTTTTAGTTGATTTGCCTTTCTAATAAACAGTATCAAATTATTTGAAATTCATCAATAATACATAATGCAGGTAAATATTCTTCACTTCATGATATTAAAAATGAGAGATATGAATGTTATCCTGAGACTTTTATTGTAAAAGAAATATCTGCTTTAACTACTCTACCGTGTATGTTTAATCGTACTCTGACAAGAATATTACGAAATGCCATGACTCTATGAAACTATGAAACGCTTGCTAAAATTGGGGGAAGGTTTAAAGGTTTACTTCACTTTAGAGGTGGTTTTGATGGTGCCTCCTGTCAAAGTGTCTTTAAACAAATATATACTGATACAAAAATTGGTGAGGCCCAAGTTAACAAGCAAAGTCTTTTCCAGACAGCTATTGTTCCACTTAAGTTACCCATTATGAACAAAAATGTATGGTTAAATAAGAAGCCCTCACGTACACATTATTGTAGACTCTTACATTTCCAATATTAAAAAGAAACGGAATATTTAATAAAAATGAGTATGAACTTTTAAAAGCAGAAATGAATAAACTAGTCAAGTTTAATATCTGAAACATTGGTTACTACTCTAAAGAGTCACAGAGGCTCTAAATAAGGAAAGCATAAACCATACAGCAGAGATATTTAGAAAGAATGTTTTGAAAAACTAGTTCCAATACCTGTTGATTCGAAGTGATCATGTAATATTGAACAATTGTTTCAAAAAATGCACAACTGAAAATGAAAAAAAAAAAAACAATGAAGTTTTATCTTTGATATTGCTGTAATAATGAAATGTTTTTTTATTAATATAGGTTTTCTTATTTGTTCTCTTGTTTTCTTTTTTTATAATGCTATGTACATTTGTACACACTGTGTGCTAATAAAAATGAGATGAAAGAATAGTAAAATTAATAAGGTGAAACTGAACATTGGATTTCTTTTTGTGTAACTGTCGTGATTTAATAATTGCACGTGTGTATATATATATTTTATTCATTTCAGATATAAAATGTGTTTTGTTTAATAGTATAGCTGTTAATTTAATGACAAATGGTTGTATAGATATATCATTAAAAACAGGATATTTTATTCACTTAAATCTACCTACTGAAGCTAGTGCCCCTTTCTTTGTGTTTGTATAATCAAACAATCTATTTTAAGGTTTCCATATTTATTTTGTCACTGAGTCTTATCAAATTTATTTTGTATTCAAAGATAAATAAATAAGTATGATGTTTTAAATACATTTTCTGATATTCCACTCAGGCGGTTTACAGTAGGGTGTCTCAAAAAAGTATCATATATTGAATTTATATGTGCGGAATACTGCTTTCTGCGTCATTTTGAAAATGAAGACAAACAAAAAAATATTAAGTCTCTAGCTCTAGCAGAAGGTTATTTAGGTCAATTTCCTTTTTTTTTAATATATAAATTTTGAGATAAAATTAAATATTATCTAAATGTAAAAATAGCAATTGGTACTTAAAGGTGAATTTGCGTGCTATGAAATTTTTTAATTTCATTGTAAAATAACTAATTAAGTTTAGAGATGAGTTCACTTTTAAATGGGATAAAACGATACATTTAACATCATTTTTGTGATTTATAGTAAAAACGTCAATGTTTTGACCTTGATGCAATATTTTAGTGTGAAAAGTGAAAAAAATAATTCGGAGATTAGGTTTATCATTTAATTTCAAAAGAAATAAAAATTAATAATAATACAAATATAAATCTATATTTTTAACAACAAAATATTACTCAACTAAATAATAGAATTAAGATCTTTCTTTGTATCCTTTTTCGATATCTGCTGCCGGTTTCTCTGGACAACCTAAAAGTATAAATATATTCAGTAAATATTATATATTAACTATTCATATTATACTTTTTAATAAGTGCCAATTATATTGCGTGTATATAATAAAATACTTGGAGATATGGAGAAATACTTGGAGTATCCTGAAGCCTATCTTCATTGTGTGTTCTCTCAACAAAATCTTAAATCAACTTGATGTGACGTTCTGCACGGTCATTTACAACTGCAAGTGTTCTTACGCACTTTGAGAAGTATGTAAAAAACTGAGAGGTTTTCTCACTTTCACATGCTTCGATGCCTTTTTCTTTCCAGAGGAGAAGTTGTTTTTTGGAAATATCCAACAGCAAAAACAAAAGATCTGTTCATTGATAAAATCATCTAGTTTAGACGTAGAAACATTTTCAATAATAAATTTTTGCTCTTGCTGATAGAAACTTCAAATTTCAGTTCCTTATCAGCAAGAGCAAAAACTACTTGTTGGGGGACAGGTACCAAATGTGACGGCTAAGGCTTTGGTAAAAAACCTTTCTCACAACTGCAAATTTTTAATCTCATCCATTGTTTGCAGCTGAAAAGCAATATTGAATGCCATCAATTCATTCGATGGTACTTGAGAAGCCATTGTGCATTTCAGAAAAAAGAAGCCGTGAAAAGATACAATGTAGTTGGTTGCAGCCTTCAGATTACTTAACGTGCTTATATTACCAGATTTAGAATCAATTGGGTAGTACATTTGAGTCATTTGAATCACCAGCAAGTAGATACAGTCTGCCATAAATCTTGCTTCATGATGAGCTCCCGGTTGTTTAAAAGAGAAGTTTAGTAACTCAGCTCCTAGAAAAAATGCCAGAAGCTCGCAAAGATACCTGTAATCTCCTCTCTGAAAAGTACTCTCACGAAGAGCTGTGATAGAGAATTCTTTTGTATCCAAAGCAATTTTGTACAACAAAGAGTTAGGTCTAAAAGCATCTTGAGACCAGTCAAATTTCACAAATCTCTCTAATTTGTTTACATCTCTATAAATCTGCGGCCATTTTTTTTGGAGAATAACATATAGCTTCCTGCTGGGACCATTGGTCGGACCAACTATTTCCTTCATTACATGAGCCACATGTCTTTCATAGATGAGATGTCTACACATTAGCCAAAGAACCGGTCTACCTAGGGCGTATGAAACAATAATGCTTATAGCACCCTTTTTTCTCCCAGTGTTACTGGATGTTGTGTCCGAATACAATCCAATAATCTGATCAGACACCCAAAATATTCAAGCATAGCTTGAATTGCAGTAGCTTGATCACTTCCCTTAGAACTCTCGATTTTTTGAATGCCCGAAAGGAAGTCTAACGGACCAGGCTCGGGTGAAGATGCGCTGATGGCGATTCTATCCTCGCTTTTACATTCTCCTTTTTTCCAGTTGTATCTTTTCAATATTTTTGTGTCAAAGTATATCACAACTTTCAAACCCCTTTTTTTATCTAAATTTTCCTCCCTGATCATCTGTGCCTCAGACTCCACAGTAGTATGGGTCTTCCTGTTTAGAGTTGATCTATATATAGGGATATTATCAATATCAACACCACCAGCTTTGTAAAGAGAATTCAAAAGACACATACCTTGTCTGACTCCAATTCTAAATCTGGTAATAATTGGAATCCAGTTGTAAAGAATATCTCCCTGACTTAATTGAAGGCAAACTTTTAAATCATTCTGAATTTTTTTTTGTTTTTACTGGACTTTAACAGGAGGTAAATAAATTTCATCGTATTCACTTTGATTCTCACTATCTGTGCTTAAAAAGTCAACTACCTTTGGATCTTTTCTGACATTTTTAGAAGTTTTTCCTGTGCTCTGTGAACATTTTCACTAAATATTTTATCAACGTTGCCAAATTTCTTCAAAAGTTTTCACTCTTAGCCTCGTCATCCCTATTTTTATCAATTTTAATTAAATCATATATGTTTGATTTTTGAATAGAAAAAAGAGAACTACTCTCTTTCAAAAATTTTTCAACCTTCGTGTTCTAAGCAAATCTACTGTTTTAAGCATTTTTAAAGTGTGATACTCTTTAACTTTCTTGGTAATTCTGGTCTTTATAGTTTGCTTGGTCACAGTCAAAGTATTGCTAAATCCAGATTGTTCCCACAAAGTGAAAAGCTCCCTCAGAATACTGACGTTTGTGTTTAACTGTTTGGTTTTCTTTCCGCACCATCCGTCAGCAAACCTGGAGCATCTCAAATAAGTCTAACCAGAAGCAACTGGGAAGCCAATTTTGACGTTGATCTGTGTGGTACTAACACATTTTAAAAATTAGTAAGTTAGTTATTTACATTAATTACGTTGGTTAGTTACTAATTTAGCTTGTGTTTTTGTCGATATTAAGCCAGTAGTACCTTCTGAGCATTTCTCCATTTGTGGGAAGTCTATTGGGGGCAAAATTCTGCAAAGGTAACCCAAGCAAATAAAATTGTCTTCGCTTCTTTGTATTCTTCAACGTGTTAAGAATATCTGCTTTAAGTGAATAAATTTACTTATTGTTGCGCTCTTGGTCGAGAGGCATTTTCTAAAATCAACAATTTTTTATTTAAAATAAAATCAGAATAGTTGGATGCACAATGCATTGCACATTGTATTGGACGAGCTTTTTATTATTATTATTTTATTGCCATCGTTTAAATAGAAAACTTTGATAGCATAATATTGAATTTATTTAAATTCAATATTATGCTATGTTTAAAGTCAAGTTAATACCTGAGTTTTGGTAAGTAAAGAGTTTTAGTAAGTAAAGAGTTTTGTTTTTGTTGAAAACAACTTTTGAAAGTGATTTAATAATAATTTAGCTCGAGTTATTAGGTACGCATCATTAAATTCTATTGTTTGCCATTCTTTTGTCGAAACATGTGTTTGTTTGAAGAAGAATAAAATTAATTTTATCTCAAAATTTATATATAAAAAAAAGGAAATTGACCTAAATAACCTTCCGCTAAAGCTAGAGAATTAATTTTTTTTTGTTCGTCTTACTTTTCAAAATGACGCAGAATGCAGTATTCCGGACATCAAATTTCAATATATGATACTTTTTTGAGACACCCTAGTTTACAGTTGAAGATGTGTTGCATCATCTTGATGAACTTGAATTATCAGATTCTGATGACTCTGGGGATGAGAACCTTAATCCTTCTGCTGCTGATATGCTGGCTGGTGACAATGAGGATGAAATTGAAAGAAAAGATGAAGATGAAAAGCCAGTCACTTCTGTGAACAGTGGGAACAAAAGAGGAAAAAAGACACAGATTAAGTGGCAGTCTCTTCGAGGTGCATTCGAAAGCAGCTCAGAATGGCAGAAAAATTGTGTTTGGGAGATGACCTACTTTCACCAGCTTCATCTTCATTCACCAATTCGCAATTTGACAAGGAAGTGAACGGACGTGCTTATTCTGCGTGGTTATTTTGAAATTTTTCACAGAAACTTTTTTTTTTTTTTTTTTTTTTTTTTTTAATTTAATTTTTTAATTTAATTTTATTTTAACCAATCTTTATAAATTAACGAAAGTCATGGATAAATTAACAAACGATGATCAAATTATTTCAATAAAGCTTGTTTGGAGTATATTCAACGAAATGTTTATTAAGCAACAAAATGATATTCTAAAACTAATAAGCGGAAATTTGAAATTAACAAACGACAGAATTGATGGTTTGCTGAAAGAAATAACTAATATAAAAGAGTTGTGTGCGACACTCCAAAAAGAAAACACATTAATTAAAGAGGAACAAAAAAACTACGTTAAAAGATTAAAAAAAAAATTAAAATGTGCAAAAAGATATAGAAGATAGTCTAAACTTTACACAAGACATACAAGAAAAAAAAAATCTCGAATTAGAAAAAAAAATTATATCAAAATCAGCAAGCAGAGATACGGAAGATAATAAACTAAGGCAGCTTGAAGATAGACAAAGAAGGAATAATCTTAGAATAGAGGGATTATCGGAAAATGAAAAAGAAAATTGGGATGAAACCGAACTAAAGGTACTAAATATTTTTGAAGAAAAACTTAATTTAAGAGGAATTGTTATTGAACGGGCGCACAGGTCAGGAAAAATTGAAGCAGGTAGACCAAGATCAGTAGTAATGAAACTGTTAAATTACAAAGACAAAGTACAAGTTTTAAAAAGTGCGAGTAAACTAAAAGGATCGGGAATATATATCAACGAGGATTATTCTTTGGAAACTGCATCTATGAGGAAAAAACTATTCGAGCAAATGAAGATACATAGGAAAAATGGTATGTTTTCGGTTGTAATTTACGATAAATTAATAGTAAAAGAATTCAGGAAATTACCTTCAAACCTTTAATTATTTTATACTCTATATATTTTTTTAGAATAACCTTTCGTGTTGTTATGGAAGATATAAAATTTCATGATTTAAGCTTTAAGGCTTTCCAAACAAATAAAAATATACTTTTAGAGAATAATTCAGATCCAGATGTTAATTTTTTAAACACTGATGAAATCATTAAAAATATATGTCCTTCTTATTATAATTCTGATATTTCTAATGTTACTGCAAATTTGGATATTAATGCATTCTCTATTTTACACCTAAATATTAGGAGCTTTCGTAAAAATTTTGATAAATTTAAAGATTTTTTATTTGGTCTTGAAATTAATTTTAAAATTATTTGTCTCACAGAGACCTGGTGTCGAGATAAACAAATTGAAAAAGATTCAAATTATCAACTAAAAAACTATACAGTTATTCATCAACTCAGAAACTCTGAGACTATAGGTGGAGGAGTATGTATTTTTATCCATAATTCTTTAAATTTTAAACCGCTAACCGAGTTTAGTGTAATTAGTAATGATTGTGAATCTTTAACTATCGAAATTTTAAATAAAGTCACAAAAAACGTCATTATACATGTCGTGTACAGACCGCCATCTGGCAATAATAAATTTTTTGAAAAACAATTTAAAAAATTAATTAAAAGCAAAGTTTTATGTGACAAACGTGTCTTCTTTGTGGGAGATTTTAATTATAATGTGCTTGATTACGACTCAAATAAAAATGTTAAAAATTTTATGAACATCATATTTCAAAATGGATTTATTCCAACTATAAATAAACCAACACGAATTACTAGAAATAGCGCAACTTCAATCGATCAAATAATAATTAATGAATATACAAAAAACAAAATAAAAACTAGAATAATTTTATCCGATATATCGGATCATTTCCCAATATTTATAATTGCACATAAAAGTGTCGAACACACCCCTCACAAAAAAATATTAATTACAAATCGAGTATATAATGACATTTCTATGGAACTTTTTAATAATTCTTTATTTTCTGAAAACTGGGACGATATTTTACAAATTCAAACTGCAGAGACTGCTTATAACAGTTTTCTTCGGATATTCAAAGATCATTATGATAAAGCTTTCCCGGTGGTAACAAAAATTATTAAAACTAAAACATTTATAAACCCCTGGATTACACCAGGAATAATAAAATCGTCTAAAAAAAAACAACGTTTGTATGAAGTATTTCTGAAAAAAAGAACCTATGTAAATGAATAAAAAATATAAAAGTCACTTTGAATCAATTATAAAACTTTCAAAAAAGTTATACTACTCAAATAAAATAATAAAATTCAAAGGTGATACTCAAAAAACGTGGCAAGTCATTAAGGAAGTAATTGGAAAAAAAACAATTATGTTAAATGGTCTTCCAAAAAAGCTCAATTACAATCATCAAGATATTAAAAAAGAATCTCTAATTGCTAAAACGTTTAATGACGTATTTGTCAACGCAGGTCTAAATTTAGCATCAAAACTAAAACACAGTGATTTTAACAAGGAGAAATACTTGACTCGTAGCAAATCAATAATGGAAAATGCGGAGTTAACCGAAAAAGAGTTATTAGATGCTGTTCTTTCATTAAAATTAAACAAATCACAAGGAGTTGATAACATTAGCAGTAATGTCATAATTAAATGTATCTTCTATATTAAAAAAATCCTTTTGCATATATTTAATCTTTCGTTTAAACAAGGAATCTTTCCAAAAAAACTTAAAATTGCAAGGGTAATAGCAGTTTTTAAATCTGGAGATAATACTAATATTTCTAATTATAGACCTATTTCCATTCTTCCTTGCTTCTCAAAAATACTAGAACGCATTATGTATAACAAATTATATTCATATTTAGAAAAAAAATAATATTCTATATAACTAACAATTTGGCTTCAAAACAGGACACTCTACTGATCATGCAATTCTTCATCTTGTTCAGATTATTTTTTAAGCTTTTGATAAAAACAAGTTCACTTTAGGTGTTTTCATAGATCTAAGTAAGGCGTTCGACACAGTTGATCACAGTATTTTAATTAATATTTCATTCGGCAATAAAAAAACTAACAATATGACAATTACATGCGGCGTTCCTCAAGGATCTATATTAGGACCACTCTTATTTTTAAGTTATATTAATGATTTAAGCAAAGCCTCTAATATTCTAGATTCTATCTTATTTGCTGATGACACAAATTTATTTTATTCTCATAGTGATATAACAGCATTATTTAAAACGGTCAACATTGAACTCCTAAAACTAACCGAATGGTTAAATATGAACAAACTTTCAATTAATTTAACTAAAACTAAGTATACTATTTTTCATCGCCTCCATAAAAAAGAAAAAATTCCTCTTGAACTTCCAAAACTTATTATTGGAGATTACATCGTAAAAAGAGAATGTTCGATGAAATTTTTAGGTGTAATTCTAGATGAAAACATAAATTGGAAAGACCACATAAACATGATTGAAAATAAAATTTCTAAAAATATTGGATTACTCTATAAAGCAAAACCATTCTTAGATCAATCCTGCTTGAAATACATATATTACTCATTTATACATTCTTATCTTAATTATGCAAACATTGCTTGGTGTAGCACCAATAAAACAAAGATAAAAAAGCTATTTAGCAAACAAAAACATGCAATTAGATTATTATCAAATGCACACCGCCTCTCACATTCAAGACCATTGTTTAACAATCTAAAAATACTAAATGTGTACCAAATAAATATATATCATCTTCTGATTTTTATTTATAAAATTAATAACAATTCAATACCAAATATCTTCAAACCATTATTTAATAAAATTCAACACAAATACGTAACTAAATATTCTAACAACAACTTTGTTCAACCCAAAACTATATACGACTCCACCAAGTTTTCAATAACTGTTAGAGGACCTAATGCATGGAATAAGATAATCAGTAATGATATTAAAACACTTAAAACTCTTGATCAGTTTAAACAAAAACTAAAACTATTACTTTTAAATAATGAACTAACAGATAATTATTTTTAAATCTATCTATAAAAATATTATATTTTAAAACTATCTACTAATGCATACTTTATTTGTCTGGAAGGTCTAAATTCTTTAATTTTATATAGGTATTACAGTCTGTTATATTATAAAAAAAGTACTTATAAAGATTTTTAGCATTTTTAGATTTCATTAGATTAAATAAATTTATAAGTTTTCTTAAATAAGAGAGAGAGAGGAAAAATAAAAAAAGTAATCATTTTTGAGTTTTAATTTTTTATATTAATATTTTGTAATTTGTTTTTGAGGAATTAATATATTACACTTTATAAGAACAGATTGTAAATTAAATTAAATTTTACGTTTAATTTTGTCATGTTTTTTAGTTTTTTGATATTTTTGTTTTTCTGAATGAACTTTTATATTTTTCTTTCAAAAAATAAAATCGAAAAAATATCTTTCAAAACTTTGAACTATTAAACTATTTGGCATTTTATATAAACTTCTTTGTAATATTTTGCTTTTTTCTTAATTTTTTAATTTTCATTTTAGTTACCATGTATTTATATAAATGTCTAGACAAACAAGGGACTTAGTGATAAGACAACCAATCAAAGAGGCTGATTCCATGAACAGCCGAAAAATATCAGAGTACTAACAGTGCCATGTTACGCATGGATGGTGTCCCTGTTTGTACTTTTGGTGTGCATTGCAGAGGCCACATTTGGAGCCCTTTGTTACGGCTTAGGGTTTATTAATAGTAATGTGGCTATTGCTTAGTTGTTAAATAGTGTACTGAGTACTATCTATACTTGAGTCAAGTTCTTTATAAATTTAAAATGACTAAAGTACCTAAAACTAAAAAACACAAAAAACCATCGCCATCACCAAGTTCTCTAAACCTATCATTTACTAATATTCGTGGTCTTCGAAGTAACTTTTCCTCTGTTGAGTCTTATCTCTTGCAAAGTTCACCAGACCTACTTGCTCTTTGTGAGACTAATTTGAGTTCGGCTGTCCCATCTTGTGATCTTAGTGTTGATGGTTATCTTCCTTTAATTCGTAAAGACTCCAATAATCACATGCTTTGCCTGGGCATCTACATTCGCAAGAACTCACCCATTTGTCGTGAAACTAGGTTTGAATCTACAGACTATTCATTTATGTGCTTTCGTTTAGCACAACTTCACTCTATCGACTTTCTCTTTGTTCTATATCGCTCTCCTTCATCCCAAGATTGCACTATTCTTGATGTTATTTCTGATCAAATTGACCAAGCCCTCTCTCTTTATCCATCGGCCAATATCGTCGTTGTTGGTGACTTTAATGCCCACCACACCGATTGGCTTGGCTCTAGTGTCAGTGACTCTGCTGGCGTTAAGTCCCTCAACTTTTGCCTTTCTCAATCTCTAACTCAAATAGTCAACTTTCCAACTCGTTTTCCAGACAACCCTAATCATTTACCTTCTCTACTCGACTTATGTCTTGTTTTAGATCCTAGTCAGTGCTCAATTTCTCCACATTCACCCTTAGGTACTTCTGATCACGGTTTGATCTCTCTAAAACTATTATCAAATTCTTCTACTTCATCAGAATCCCCCTATCATCGTACCACATACAACTACCTTAAAGCTGACTGGGACTCTTTCCGTGATTTTCTTCGTGATGGCCCTTGGGTAGAAATCTTTCGTTTTCCTGCTGACAAATGTGCTTCTTACATAACTTCGTGGATTCAGGCTGGCATGGAATCTTTTATTCCCTCTCGACGATTCCAGGTCAAGCCTCACTCTTCTCCTTGGTTTTCCTCACATTGCGCTGCAGCAATTTCTAATCGAAACTGTTACTTCCATATCTATCAGCAAAACAATTCTCCAGAAAACAGACATCTGTTCACTATCGCCAGAAACCATTGTAAAAAGGTTTTGTCTGACGCCAAAGCTTGCTATTCCCAGGTCATTAAATCTCGTATCTCATCACAAAAATTAGGCTCTCGAGACTTCTGCAGAATCTTTAACAGTATCAATAATAAGGGCAAATCTGTTATTCCTTCTCTCTTGTATGGTTCAGACTTTGTCACCTCACCTAAAGACAAAGCTGAATTGTTTGCTAAGAACTTTTCATCAATATCATCTCTTGATTCCACTAGTTGCGTTTTACCTGACATAGCCGTCAAACAGGTTGATCCCTTGCTTGACATTCGCATCACTTCAGCTTCTGTATCTAAAGTAATTTCCTGCTTAGACTCTTCAACAGCTTGTGGTCCTGACAACATTCCTGTTGTAGTCTTGCAGAGGTGTTCTCCTGAGCTTTCATCCATACTCTCTAAACTATTTAACAAGTGCTTATCAGAGTCTTGTTTTCCATCATGCTGGAAAGCAGCATCTGTTATCCCTATTTTCAAAAATTCCGGAGAGCGATATGATTCATCTAACTACCGTCCCATTAGTCTTCTTCCTGTCATAAGCAAGGTTTTTGAATCTTTAATCAACAAACACTTAATCTCTCATCTTAAATCAAATAACTTACTTTCTGATCATCAATATGGATTTCGGTCTTCTCGTTCTACAGCTGATGTGCTAACAGTAATAACCGATAGGTTTTACCGTGCATTAGATAGAGGTGGAGAGGTTAAGGCTATCGCACTTGACATTTCTAAAGCTTTTGATAAAGTTTAGCATGATGGTCTTCTCCATAAGCTTTCTTCTTATGGTGTAGCTGGTAACGTCTTTAAGATTATTGAGTCCTTTCTTTGCAATCGTAGTATAAAAGTTGTCCTCGATGGACAACACTCTTCTTCACATCCTGTAACTTCAGGGGTTCCTCAAGGTTCAATCCTTGGCCCTATACTCTTTTTAATTTACATTAACGATCTTCCAGATATTCTCAAATCTAAGGTGGCATTATTCGCCGACGACACTACCATTTACTCTTGTCATGATAAGAAGCCTACACTCTCTGATTGCTTGGAGGGGGTATCTGAGCTTGAAAAGGATCTCACTTCTGCTACAGCATGGGGCTCACAGTGGCTGGTGAACTTTAATTTAGATAAAACTCAATTTTATTCGGCCAATCGTTATCGTAATAATTTAGATCTTCCTATATTTATGAATGGTAATGTACTAGATGAGTCATCTACCATTCATCTTCTAGGATTAACTCTTACTTCTGATCTTTCTTTTAAACTGTATATCAAATCCATTGCAAAATTAGCATCTGCTAAGGTTGCATCTCTTTATCGAGCTCGACACTTTCTTACTCCAGATTCTATTCTCTATCTCTATAAATCTCAAATCCGTCCCTGTATGGAATACTGTTGCCACATCTGGGGCGGATCTTCTAATGATGCTCTTTTTCTTTTAGACAAGGTGCAAAAACGAATTGTAAACATAGTTGGACCTGCTCTGGCAGCCAATCTCCAACCTTTGTCACATCGTCGTAATGTTGCTTCTCTTTCTCTTTTCTACAAATACTATAATGGGCACTGCTCTAAAGAGCTAGCGTCCCTTGTGCCATCTACTAAAATTCATTCTCGTGTTACTCGCCATTCAATTAAGTCTCATCCTTTTTCTGTGACTGTTCCTAAGTGCTTCAAAAACTCTTATTCTTCTATTTTTTTTCCTCGAACATCAGTTCTTTGGAATTCGCTTCCTTCATCTTGCTTTCCTGATTCATATAATTTGCAATCTTTTAAGTCATCAGTCAATCGTTATCTTGCTCTACAGATTTAGTCTTCTCTCTTCCAGTAACTTCCAACTCTTATAGTGGTTGCTTGCAGCCTTGTTGGAAGTGAAAATGTTAAAAAAAAAAAAAAAAAAAAAAAACCCTGTCTTCTTCTCGTCCTTGCCATTTTTAAATATTTTAAATTACGGAACTTTATAAAAAAAAAAAAAAAAAAAAAAAAATCTTTTTTAATTATTTTAACCCCAAAATTTTTAAAACATTGGCTGAACAAACAAACATTTATCATCTACGCAAAAGTGGTAAAACTCAAAATACTACAACAGCTGCAATTTAAAAATTTTTTGGTATCACAATAGTAATGGCAAATTTAGGTTTTCCCAGAATAAGGGTATACTGGCAAAAAGCTACTAAAATAATTTCAGTGGCAGATGTTATGCCTGTAAACCGCTATTAACAGCTGCGAAACAGCATTCGTATCAAAGCTAATCCAAATCCAGAACAAGGATCTAATAAATTCTGGAAAGTTCAGCCTTTGATAAACACAGTACTTTCACGCTGTCTTAAGTTACATAGAGAAGAATACAACTCTGAGGATGAGCAGTTGATCCCTTTCACTGGTAGAGTACCTGCTAAACAGTACATCAAAGCAAAGCCGAATCCCTTAAGGGTAAAAAACTTTGTTGTCTGTGGTACCTTTGGTAGGGCAGTTGATTTCGAACTATATCAGGGTTCAGGTACAGGCATTTCAAAAGAGCACAAACACATGGGACTTGGTGCTTCTATTGTCTTAAGATTGTCAGAAACTATTAAACAGTGCTCTGTGACGAGATCATAAGGTGCACTTTAACCTGATCTTGGGGCACTTTATTAACAATAAAAAAATGTGAGGTGCCGTTAGCACCTTCTTGATACAATTGCCACATCATGCTGTTCAGCATTGAAGTCTCTAGAAATTAAGAAATGCAAATTGTTTGGAAATTACTACATGGTAACATTGATTATTTTACCCATACATAAAATGAGAATGTAAATGACAATCCAGAAGGTTTTATAAAATTTTTAGAAGATAATAATTTACCACGAGGCATCATTCCTGGGTATTGTGGAAACAAACTTTACATTCTTTTCTATACTTGTTTTATTTTATTTAAACATCACAGTAAACAATATCTTACAATTGGAACAGTAAAGTGTAAGAGTTTACAAGCAACTCTTCAAACAGTATGTTGTGCAACCGCAATCAAACAAATGTGTGTTTTATCAATTTTAAGTCGGGATATTTTAAACCCAAAAAAAGTCAAACATGCAAGCGAAAAGGTTGTTATGATGAATGGAAAGTCAATTGAAGTACAATACCAGACTGTTGTTAATCTTTCTATAAATGATACCACCATTGACTTGGAATGCCTGGTTGCCAACATTGTTCCCGAATATCAAATGTTACTTGGTATGAACGCAGTACGACTGCTCGGAGGTGTCCAAGTTGGGAGAGACGGTGAAACCATTAACTTTAATGTGGAGCAACTAACTATCGGCGCTACTGCAGTCTTTCAAGGAAAAACGAATGAAGTATCCACGCCTACTGTTCAAAAGCTGATTGATAAAGACTTCGTAGCAGAATTCAAAAATGGTAACTGGAGCGTGTCTTGGAAATGGTTGATGGAAACACCAATTTTAACAAACAAAATTCCAAACTATCACATCTCTGAAGATGTGAAAAGTGAGTACGCAACGGAAATAAGTGAATGGATAGCACAGGGATGGCTGAAACCGTTTGAAAGGAAATGTAATGGCATCATTCCGTTGATGGCAGTAATTCAACGAAACAAATTAAAAGTACGTCCGGTGATGGACTACCAGGAGCATAATTAATTTGTATCCAGTCATACTGCAAGATGGCGATGTTTGCAGTACCAAACTTTGCAACTGGAGAAAGTTGGGAGAAAATCTTAAGATAATCGATTTAAAAAAAGCGTACCTGCAGGTACGTGTCGACGAAGCATAATGGAAATATCAAGTTGTGGAATATGAAGGGCAGCGATATTGTCTAACAAGATTGGGTTTTGGTTTAAAAGTGGCGCCCAGAATAATGACAAAAATCTTAAAAAAGGTATTATCCTTAGACAAAGTTGTCGAGTCTGGGACGGATTCTATTATTGATGACATCATTGTCAATAATAACATAGTGTCAAAATGTAGAGTTCTAGGACTCTTGAAAAAATATGGCTGGGATTCTAAGCTGCCAGAAAAATATGTCGGTTGGCGTGTGCTTGGACTGCGAGTGTACAAACAAAACAACCAAATGCGTTGGAAACGTGACAACATACCCAAAGTTCCTGAAAGAAAAATGACGCATCGGCAAATCATTTTTTGGTGAGGACAGCTGAATGGACATTTTCCAACAGCAAATTGGTTGCGCTCTTCGTGCAGCTATCTAAAAA
>NC_061168.1:766948-781948 GCF_022113875.1 Hydra vulgaris | reverse complement strand
ATCAAAAATTGGGTTTCAAACTTGTTGGAAAAACTTGATTATATTACAGGCTCGGTTAAGGAAGGTTAGGCATTGATGATCCTATTTCTGGACTTCGCTAAAGCATTCGACTCGGTAGATAATGAAAAATTATTACTTCAATTAAAAAGCCTCGGATCTAAATCTAAAGTATTAAATTAGTGTAGAGACTTTTTAAAAACAGATCGTAGAGTGTGGTTTTAGGTAACTTTGAATAAGAATGGGAGGAGGTTGTAAGCGGCGTACCACAAGGTTTCGTTTTAGGTCCTCTTTTTATTTGTTGTATTTATTAACGAAATAACAAAAAATATCAAATCAAATTGCAAAATGTTTGTTGGTGACACAATACCTTTTCAAGCTATAAAAAATGTAAAAGATTCAATTGACCTAAAAAAAGATATTATTTTGTTAGTAGAATAGTCAAACAAGTGGTTAATAAAATTGAACCAATAAAAACGCAAAATAATGATAGTTGGTAATAGTCGATAATTCGAACATATGACCTAGGCAAAAAATTAGTGAATACAAGTTTGGATAAAGATTTAGGTGTTCTAATTTTGAACGATTTGAAATAAAACAATTATGTAAACTGTGTAGTGAACAAAGCAAATCAAAAACTTGCTCAAATCAAACATGTCTTCCATTATATGATTGAGATTATAATGAAGATGTTATTTGTTTCAATAGTTAGATCTCACTTTAAATACGCGGCCATTATTTGGAACCGTACTGGCAGTTTTATAAGGATAAATTAGAGAAAGTCAAACAAAGAGCAATTAGAATCGAAAATTTAGAAGGTTATAGCTTTGAGGAAAGGCTTAAAAGACTGGATGCATTATAGCTTGAATATAGAAGAAAAAGAGGAGATTTAACTTAAATGTTCAACTATTTTAAAAAGTATGACTTAACTAATTTATACCGTCTACCAGAATATACTTTTAATGAAAGAATAACAAAGTATCAGAAATTGAAACTAAGAAGGCAATTAACAACCAACATGAAAAGATTTAACTTCTTTACAAATAGAGTAGTGAATGATTGAAACTATCTTAAACAAGATGCACTAGATGAAAGGATTGTCAATCAATTTCATAACAAGATAGACAAATGTTTTAAGTATAAGCAATTATTTTTATCAAAACTGTTTAGTTTCGTTGCAGCTGTTACAGCCTCGAACTCTGCGTAATTCGGACTCAACACTCAAGAAATTGAATGTATACCATATTTTTATTCTAAAAAAATGCTCTTATTAGATATGTGCTACGGTTTAAAATTATTTTTTAGGAAATTAAATTATTTTCTTTTTATATTTTCCAAAAAGTTGGACAAACCAAAATTTAATTTACCTGAAATTTATAAAAGTTATAAATCTAATAAATGAGCTACCAAACTAACAGTTTGAAGAAATTTTAATTGAACCAAGAAATTTTAAAATAACTAGTGTTTTTATTGTTTTTTTACCTGTTAAAAATAATTTTAGATTATATTTAATCATAACTAAAAATAATTCATTTATTTATATGTTGCTATACAAACTTAATACAGCAATAACACAAAAAGTAGGAAAAATATTAAAAGTTTATATTAAAAATTTATATTAAAAGTATTAAAAATTAAAAATTTATATTAAAAGTATGCCGTGACTCGTGATGCTTATTTTTAACAAACATAAAATATATTTTAAATGTAATTCGTAACATGTATTATAAAAAAGCATTTATAAAAAAATTAAAAAGATAAATTACTTATTATATTCAAACTTTTATTTAATAAATTTTGTACAAATACTTTACCATATAATTGAGTCGCAAATGTGTCAACCCAGTAAAAAAAAAGACTAAAGCTACTCTTTCTAAATTAAAAGCAAATAGAGAGTTGTTTCTAAAAATTTTTATGTAGTTATCTGTTTCGAAAAAGTGACAAAATTCTTTTTTCATTAAAATTAGTATTGACTAAAATATGTATATACTTTAATGTTCTATTAAATTAATTAATTTGAGATTTTAATTAAGGCATTATCTATTTCAAACTAGTAATATAACTTTTTCAAATTATGTAGAAACATAGGCGTTTTTTTGTAAAGTGTATTAATTTATCGATAATCTTATAATTATTATACTCATAATTACATAAAACTCATATTTTATCATTTAACTCATAAATTATCATATAACTCATATAATATCATGTAATTAATTTATTTTAATATAAATCATATATTATAATAAAATTCATATGTTATCATATAGTTTTTAATTCTTGATTTTATTATTTTAGATATTGTAATAACTTTTCTCAAATATACTTTAAAAATTAAATTAAAAATAGAAACAATTGTTAACTTTTTAGCGTATTCTATAAATGCCTTTGAAAAATGTATTTATATTTAGAAGAACACTTTTAGAATATTGAAAATTGCAGTTTTTTTTCTTTCATTTTAATTAGTGCACAATTCCAATTAATTATAAAGTAATTCAGAAAATATATTACATGTTTTTATACAGTTATTAAGTGGTATATTGTCAAACCAAACGTATAAATGTCAACTTTTTCGTTATAACTGCCAGTATGAAACTCCTTTGGCATATATTCATTTGGTCCTAACACAGAGTGGTTCTGAAACTTGTTCTGTAGCCTTGAAATCCCCATACCACCAATTTTTGCTACATAGTTACTTGTTATGAATATGTTATCAGGTCGAATGCTTCTGTGTATAAACACTCTAAACGTTCTATATCAGATGGGTTCACATTTCGTATGCTATAAGATATAAGTAAGGAATGTTCTGCCTTATGATTGCCTATATCTTTTTTTTTTTCCGAAACAATTATAGCACAAGTCAAAGTCATTACATTCATCACATTTAAATCGCAGACCAAATATTGGATGAGCATTGCACCCATCGCACGTTACCTCGTGTTCACTCCATTAAACTTATTTTTAAAACTGTCGAGAGTAACATTTTCCACCTCATTCTCATCTCCAAATATTTCTTTTGGTTCACTGTATCTAACCATTAAGTGTCCTTGACATGTGGCAAAGTAATGTTTCTTGATTCAAAGCACACTCCACAGTTATTTTAATAAGTTGTTACTTAATAATATCACAAATCTTTTTTTGTTTCATTAGTTTTTACCTTAGTGTTTTACCATCCAACATTTGTTTACAGTCAACTGTTAAGATATATTAAATATATAATATTTATATATATATATATATATATATATATATATATATATATATATATATATATATATATATATATATATATATATATATATATATATATATATATATATATATATATATATATATATTCATATATATATATATATATATATATATTTTGCTTTATAAAAATGCTGAATAGCTACTTAATAAAAAAAAAAAAAATATATATATATATATATATATATATATATATATATATATATATATATATATATATATATATATATATATATATATATATATATATATATATATATATAATATATATATATATATATATATATATATATATATATATATATATATTCATATATATATATATATATATTTTGCTTTATAAAAATGCTGAATAGCTACTTAATAAAAAAACAGAGTTAATATCCAAGTGTTGTCACAAAAACAAATTTCTATTGAGCAACCACAAACTCAACGCCGTTAATGCATGTTCTGGAAAATACTCGAATTTCGCGTTTTTATAAAAACGCAATATTTTACTGCATATTTTTTAGCACAAATAATTTTTTTTTTTTTTTTCCCACCAGCGATTTAGCATGTGTAAAATCAAATAAAGTTAATTTTTTTTTAAATTACACAAGTTTAGATATAAAATTTTGCTTAATGGTTGATGTACCATATTTTGGTATAAAATGGCGCTGCTCTCAACGAACATAAAACATTAACTTGAAAAAACAAGTTTTTCAAACAAGTTACAAGTTATATGTTTAATTTCTAACCAGTCATATGTCTGCAAACATAATAAAGGTCGAAAAAAATTAGTTATTTCAAGTTTAAAATCTGTTTTTTCCATTTTATATAAATGTTTTTATTAATTTGAGTGTGAAGGACACACAAATTGACATACGACCAGTTAGACTTTTAAAGTTAAACCTCTTAAGGTTTATTTAAAAGTCTAAGTTTAAAATTTGAATAATACTGTGATATAATCCACCTCTATTTTATAATCCCATAAAATTATTAAACTAAAATTCCGGGCTTTAAATTACCATAGATTATTGTAAACATGTAAATTAGCGGGAAGAATATAAATATAGTTAACCAAATTTAGAATACAAGTAAACAACAGATTTATAATTAAATCACTTCAATCTTTTGTTATGTCAGAGTTGTCTATTGCTGATCCTTTAACTTGCGGTTTCGCTAAAGTTGCAGTAAATATAGCTTTGACTGAAAAACATAAAATCAAACATTTAGTAAATGAAAATTATAAAATTTCTAGGTCAAGAGTGCTCAATCATCAATACAAAACTTATATTGAAAAAAATCCTATATTTCACTTTGATTATGAACAAATAAAAAAAAAATGCCCGGGTATTGTTAACCATATAAAAAACTTAAAGGGGTCCAGGTCAAAATTGTATTTGAAAGATATTTTGCTTACCTTTTCCAAAGAAAGATTTAATAACTTAAGGAATGTATAAGGCACTGTTTTTAAATTGATTTTTTATGTTCATATGATCATTTTAAGCCTAACTTTATGATAATTGAATAAGACTAAGACTGTGCTCAAGAATTTTAGAACCTGAGGTCTAACCCGGTTTCCTAAAAATTTGACCAGTTTTTGCGAATTTTTAATTAACCGGTTTGTTTATTTTACTAAGAACGCAAATACCTTAGACGTGTTAGAGGGAAGGATATACACCCTTGATCCTAAAAATGTATCAGGCCAATTTACTGGATATCTGATATTATTTTGACCTCTAATGTAGCACTACATGATAGCAAATGTTATACTTTATTAGAATTTAATAATAATTTTTTTATCAAAATATCTTAAATAGATTTTAAATTATTAAAACTAAAAATAGTCATTTAGGATCAAGGGTGCATACATGTATCCTCCCTTTATCCTACATATATGCACTCTTGATCCTAAGTTTAAATACTTGATTCTTATTCAAATGTATACCGTTATTGTGTAAGAACTTCTTTTAAGTCATTAAAACAATGTTTATAATATAAACCAATTAAATTACCATAACTTTTACAAAAAAAAACATTATTCTTATTAAATTAAAAGAAAGCAAAATTACCAAAACAAAACCAAAAAAAAGCAGCAATAAATCCAAAATCAATAAAACAAAAGTTTTGTTTGTTTACTGAGGCACAACGTTTCTCTAGAAATATATTATATAATACATATCATGCATATCCTTGAGTAAAACTATAAAATAATTCATTAAAATATTGATGTAAAGTGATTCGAATTTATCATTGTCACTGCTGGTGATGTTCAAAAATTGTGTTTTATCACTTTCAACATAAAGATTTTCTTTTCTTGTCATCGAGATTTTTTTTTTGGATAATGATTCATGAAATGAATTTTGGACAGTCTGTTAAAGATAAAGCCAAATACTCATTATTAGCAAATCTGTTGAGATTCCATTGCAGTAACATCAAATCCTACAAAAATGTTTGATGGAGGAAAGAATATTGGTTAAGCTGTACCTACAGCAGCTTTATTATATAAATGGTAATTGTAATAACTTTTCAGTGACACATACACTGATTGATTCAATAGCTGCAGGTTGTAACTACCATGTGTTTGAAAATACAGCTTATTTTTTTGTGTTTTTCCCCCCTAGTTCTTAACACGCAATTCAAACATGAGTTTAATAGTTGTCGAGAAGCACAAGCACTGGATTAGATTTCCTTATATATCTTTTGTGTCTCATTAAAGTTATTCCCATCTTCTTAGATAGACTATATATATATATATATATATATATATATATATATATATATATATATATATATATATATATATATATATATATATATATATATATATATATATATATATATTTATAAACGTGTGTATATGTATATACATATATATAGCGAGCGTAACGCTACTATTCAAAAAAGGTGATCAGACTCTTCCTAGCAATTATCGCCCAGTTTCCTTGACTTCTGTTCCATGCAAAATTATGGAAAGTATAATTTGAGCTAAAATGGAAGAGTACCTGTATAAAAACAAATTACTAGCAAAAGAGCAACATGGTTTCGTTAGAAATAAATCATGTACCACTAATCTTTTAGAAAGTATTAACTATATTTCCTCAAACTTAGATGTTGGTATTCCAGTTGATGTAATTTTGTTAGACTTTGCTAAAGCTTTTGATACCGTTCCACACAAAAGACTGTTAGTCAGACTGAATGCATATGGCTTTGATGGTCTGTTACTTAAATGGATTGCAGCCTTCTTAGAAAACAGAAGACAAAGAATTGTTCAAGGTGATAATATTTCTGACTAGGTTAAGGTTTTTAGTGGTGTACCACTAGGTTCTGTAATTGCAGCACTTTTATTTACTTTTTATATTAAGGACCTTACAAAAATACTGCTTAATTTAACCAAGCTATACGCCGATGATCCAAAAGTGATGTTTCTGATCATTTTCCGATATTTTTTTAAATAAATATTAACATTGAGTTAGTACCGATAAAAAATCAAGTTTTCGTTAAACGATGTTTCAGTGAAGCAAATTTAATGTCGTTTAATGAACAACTATCATTACTACACTGGAAACATATAAATTTTTCATCTGAAGCAAATCTAGTTTATAACTCGTTCTTTAAAAGATTTTTTGAAGTTTATGACGCAAACTTTCCCCAATACGAAGTAAGTCTTACAAAAAAAAGTATTAAGTCACCATGGATTACAAAAGAACTTAGAAAATCGTCCAATGTTAAACAAAAATTGTATATAAAGTATTTAAAGTCCAAAACTGATAAAAATAAGGCGATTTATAAAACTTACGTGAAGCATTTCGAATGTCAAAGAAAAAACTTAAAAAAAAAAACTACTCAAACTTACTAGAGAAGTTTAAACATAACTCAAAGCGCACGTGGCAAATTTCAAATGAAATTACTGGCAACTATAAGAGTAAAACAATCAACTTGCCAAAAGTTATTAAAAACAATGATGTTTTTTTAAATAACCCAAAAGATATAGCAAATCAAATAAATAACTATTTTATAACTGTTTGTCCAAACTTAGCTAAAAATATTCCAATTATAACTAACTCAACAAATTATTTTACCCTTCCCGTAATTTCCGTACTAAATAATTTTGAAATTTCAATAAAAGAATTTGAATGTGCTTACAAAATGCTAAAAACCAATAAAGCAAAAGGTCCGGATGAAATAAATAGTAACATTTTAATTGCATCTTATGAGAACATAAAAACTATTCTCTTCCAAGTGTTTAGTTGTTCAATAAAACAGGGGATATTTCCTGACCAACTAAAGATCGCCAAAGTTTCACCAATTTTTAAAGGAGGGGAACTATCAAATATAACTAATTATCGTCCAATTTCTGTACTCTCTGGTTTTTCAAAAGTTTTTGAAAGGATTCTTTACAATAAAATATATGATCATCTTTCTAAAAATAAAATATTAAATACCAGTCGTAATGGATTTAAAAATAATAATTCCACTGAACACGCATTACTTCATCTAACTAGAAATATTGCAGATTCGTTTGAAAAATCACAATTTACTCTTGGAGTTTTCATTGATCTATCAAAAGCTTTTTATACGATAGATCATGAGATTTTTATTCAAAAACTTAAAAACTATGGAATCAGCGGAAATTTTCTAAATTTGCTAAAAAGCTATTTAAGCAATAGTAAACAGTTTATCCAAATTGATGTATCCTCCTCTACTAATTTGCTAGATATAACATGTGGCGATCCCCAGGGGTCTATACTGGGGCCTTACTCCTTTTTCTCGTCTATGTTAATGATCTGCATAATGCCTCAAATTTAACGACAGTGATGTTTGCTGACGACACAAACCTTTTTCTGTCCAGTAGTGATATCGTTACACTTTTTAATGACATAAACATAGAGTTAGTTAAAATTTCAAATTGGTTTAAGACAAATAAATTATAAATTAACTTAGAAAAAACTCAATGGACTCTATTTCATCCAAAATCCAAAAAAAAACTTTTACCAAATGATATGCCTCAAATATATATTCGCAATTTTCAAATAAAGCAATCAAAAGTTATACATTTCCTTGGTGTTTTCATTGATGAAAACTTAACATAGAAAAATCATATCGAAACATTATGCAATAAAGTCTCAAAAAATATTGGAGTGTTGTATAAAGCGAGAAATTTTGTAAATAGGCATGCATTAATTCAACTTTATTACTCGCTAATCCAATGTCATGTAAACTATGCAAACATTGCGTGGGGTAGTGCTAATAAAAGTTAATTAGAACCTCTTTATCGGCAACAGAAACATCTAGCACGTCTAATAAAATTTAAAGATCGTTATACTAATGCCAGACCTCTTTTATTAGACATGAATATTCTTAATATATATCAACTAAATGTTTTTAATGTTCTTTGCTTTATTTACAAATGTAAGATAAACTTAATCCCTATATTTTTTCAAAATTTATATGCAATAAAGCCAAGAAACAAATATGAATTAAGAAATGACAATCTTATTCATCAACATTATTCGCATACAAATTTTGGAAGATATCTTTTATCATATCGCGGAGCTTTTCTGTGGAACCAAATAGTTTTAAAAAACTTTGATTTTTCTAAAAATTGTAGTTTTCTTACTTTCAAAAATAAACTGAAAAAAGTTTTTTTGACAATTGATAACATCTTCGAGTTTTTTTGAGTCGTTACTTTTTTTAAATAAGTGTGCGATTCCTTAATGTATTCAATACATTAAGGAATTGTAGGATTGTTGATATTGCAATACATTGTATTGTAATATTTAAATATTTAGTTTTATACATATTTTTGACATTTTTTAACGGTATTTTATGTTTGGCTTTGGTTTATTAAAAGTCTTGTATTTTAAATATCAGTATTTTGTTTTTATTTATTTTGTATCGCATTGTTAAACGGTTCTCGGTGACAGGATCTTACCATCCTCTTCGAGTTTCCGTGTTCTTTTCATTTTATGTAAAACGATATTATTCCAAAATAAATTGTAATAAGAACAAAAAAAAAAAAAAAAAAAAAAAAAAAAAAGTATTTTCAGAACTATACGCTACTAATCTTCAAAATGATCTAGATATTGTCTACAAATGGTCTCAAACTTGGCTTCTTTTGTTTAACATATCAAAACGTGTAGTTATGCATTATGGCCATATTAATAAAAACTATTTATATAATTTAAGCAATATTCAGTTGACGGAATCAGATACAGAAAGAGATCTTGGAGTGCTTTTTAATTCAAATCTAAAATGGAAAAATCAACAAGTGATTAATGGTGATAATCGAAAATAAGTGATAAATGAAAATAAAAAAATAAAAAAAAATCAACAAGTGATTAAATGATTAATAAAAATCAAACAAGTGATTAATGCTTTTAACAACGCAAATCAAATGCTTGGTCGTATCAAAAAATCATTTGCTTGTTTTGATTATAAGTTACTTCGTTTGCTTTATATTACTTTTATTCTTCCATTACTAGAGTTTGCAGTTACAGTATGGTCTCCATTTCTTAAATCTGATTGTGACTATATCGAAAGAATCCTGCACAAAGCTACTAAACTAGTATCATCAATCAGAAATCTCTCCTATATAAAAAGACTCGAAAATTTAAACCTAACTACAATAGTGGAAAGGAGACAAAGAGGAGATCTGATACAAATGTATAAAATTATGAATAATATTGACAAATTAGAAAAAGACCTCCGTTTTCCAATCGTTAACAATCATACGAGAGGTCACTGTTTTAAATATTTCAAGGAAATGACAAACCATAAGTACAGAGAAAACTTTTTCTTTAATCGAGTAGCGAATTTATGGAACTCTCTTCCGGAAGAAGTTGTTAAATCGCCTTCAGTCAACAGTTTTAAAGAAGCAATTGATTGTCAAAGTGAGCCTGATAACACACTCACTGGCTCAGCCAGTTACAGCGTTTACTACTAACTAACTAACTAACTATATATTATTAACTATATGTTCAATTTGATACACAAATAATAAAAGAGTATTTTTATGGTGCAAATGTAAATGTTGAGCGCTTAGAGCTAGTGATTTCAAGTCCTAATATTAATAAAGAACAATTTGGCCAGTTTTTTATCGGAAACTTTTTTTCCAGATTTTTATTAGTGAAGAACAATTCAATTAAAAAATAACACACACTAAGTTATACATTTAAAACCGATATAGGGGAAATTTGCATATATAGTAAAATCCCGTTAAATTGGACTCTCAAATGGAATAGATAAGTTCTCTGACTTAGAAATGTCCTATTTAAGCGAAGCTAGCGGTTTATATAGAAAGTTCAAGGGGAATTTGAAATCTGACTGACTTATTCAATGTTAGCGCCATTCTATTGTAACTATATCACAGAGCGTAAATTGCAAATTTTATTTTTTAGCTTTGATTTTTATTCAAATTAAATATTGCAGAACTCAATCTCTATAAGACAGTTGACAGAGTGTTCTCTATATTTCTAGAGAATTTAGTAAAGTAATTTATTAAAAAAACTTCTATTTAGATTTGATATATTCCAGCTTTGTTTTAAATAATATAATGTGATATTTTAACTTAAATAAAACACAAACAAACACTTAATTCAGTTCTTTTTTGTTCAAAAAGTAAAAAAATTGTAAAAAGTGTGGGGAGGGGCGGCGTATCCTCCACCCCTACCTAACCCTCCCAGCAACTGCAATCTTATTTAATATAATGTTATTATGTGTTAATAATTTTGTTATGCCAAAAAAGTATTTACAAATAAAAAGATTTGCAATCCTAATATAATAAAAAAAACGTCAGTTTTAAAATGTTGTATAAATCGGGTGTTTTTTAAGAAACCAGGTCAAAAACTTAATCCTTTTAATTCTTGTAGGCAGCCTTAATCTTATTGAATTACGATGAGGTTAGGCTTAAAATGATTGTAAACTTCTAAAAAACCAGATGAAAAGCATTATATTTTTATTTTATATTTTAAGGGTGTTTAAACTGTTACAATGCGAATTTTTGTAATAAAAATTTGATCTTTGAGCCCGTTGAGCGGGAGCAATTATTTCGGCAAATGAGTAAAGTTTTGTTTTTATTGATCACAGGTAGTACATGAGATCAGGTTTTTTTTTTAAATTCTGGTTTCAGTTTTAAGATGATTTTAGTTAAACTATGGATAAAAAAAAAATACTTTCTTAGGATGTGTTTAAAAAAACTACTAAAAAAAAGCAAAATAACGATATATTTTTTTTAACAAAAAAATTTATAGTAGGCGCTTGCCTACTATAAAATAACGCGATTGTTTAATATTTAACCACCGTGTAATAATAATAAAACATATAAAATAAACAAAACAAAAGTAATATAAAAAATAGGGCTCTTTTATAATTAAACTGTTTAAATAATATAAATATACTCTTAAGTTTTATTTTAATTGTTAAAAATACGTCCAGGCTTAAAAAAAATTATTTCTGATTAAAGGCAGTTAAAATAAAAAACGAAACAAAAGACATAACACACGATCTTAGCCATTTGCTAAAAGCTTTGTAAATTGCCGAGAAGAGGTTTATGAAGCTGTTTGAAAGAAGGTAGTAAATGAAATCAGGTTGTTGGTTTTTTTGAAGTTCTGGTTTCAGTTTCCAGATAATTCTAATTAAACCATGGTTAAAAACAAAACAAATCTGAAATGCTGACAATTAAATATATTGTGTACGTTGCAATGCAATGTTTAATAATTTGTTTTCCTTTCTTTCTTTTCTTTGTTTTTTTTTTTTGTTTTTAAAAAACTTAATCTGAAAAATTATTGGGGTGACAAATGCCCCGTCTTCCACCCCAGTGTCAACAAGCCTGCCGCTGCCATACTTTGAAAAATAAATAAAAATATTCTTTAACAATAAACCAATAAAATACATGTTTACATATGTTTCTATAAAGTAACACATATATGATTCAATGTTAACAAAAATATTAAAAATATAGATGTTAAAAAATCTTTAAAGAGACGTGCTTTTCTTTCAACCTCCTTTCCTCTCCCTTCTCCTTTTTAGTGGTTTTTATCTAAAAACCCTTTCGCCCTCTATTGGCATGAGATCCTTTATAGATGGCCCCAAAACCTTTTTTAGTGCAAACCATCGTATGTGTTCATTTTTATGTTTAAAGTAGCTTAACTTCTTTCATCTAAAAAGAAAAGAAAGGCAATCATCTCAGACGCTGTTTCGGCACTTTACTTCAGTTGGTGTTTGCTTAGCCTATTATTTTGTGACAAAACGTCGTTGACTGGAAGGGTTGTCAACCACTGGATAGTTTAACCTTGTCTATTTTAACCCTTTCTTCAAAATATTCTTTTAACTTTTCTCGTATAAAATGTCTAAGAAATATTGAAGTGTAAAATGATTAAATATCGGTCGCTCTTGATATAAAAATAATGAAAATAACTTTTAACTTCATAGTTACTATGATATATGCTTTTAAACTTTAAAATTAAAATTTTTTATTTAAAAAAAATTAATAATAATTACTCACCAGAAGGGTGATGACACGACAACTAATACTAATATTATTTTAAGTTATAGGTAACGTTTTTCTGAAAAATATAAAATCAACTCAAAAAGTTCCTAATTTAAATAAAAAGGTTTCATTTGTATATGGTACTAATTTTAATAAAAATCCTCATGGCAAAAAAAAAAGTCAAATATAGTATATGGTCACATGATAATTTAAGAACACTCAAAGAGTTTTTTACAAAAACTGTATATACACATGCTGTTTTAAAAACATTGAAAAACAAACAACTTTTTTAAGAATAACAAATATGTTGAAATGAATTTTTAGAGATTAGGTTAAATAACTTTAAATTGAATATATAGTTTATTATATTTCGAATTATTTATGTTTTCTGGGTTACCACATAATAATAACAATTATAACCTATTGCCCTAACCTATCACCGCAGAGCCGTAACCACACTTTTAATATCAGGGGGGGGCATTGAAGGTTTTTCAGGTCCCCCTTCCTGATATAATTGGGTCACAATGAATAGAGGCACAGTGTTGGCACTGGTTATACTCTTTGTTTTATATTCTTCCGAGTTACGAAGTTTTTTCTAACACAATTTTACATAATGTAAAATCTCACATAAGTCTGAGAAGATTGTTTCTATTAAAATATATATTATATTTATAATTTTGATATATCAACACAATTTTTGCTTGATATCACAATCTTTTTTGAGTACATGGCTCTTCTTCTCTTTATTGTTGTAATTTAGCCAGTGACCATGCCTTAGTTATACTGTGACAGCCAATTGTATCAAGTGTCATTCTTTCGACAGTCAAACCCTGCTTTAAAGAAGTTAAATTTGTTTTTTATGTTCTACGATTTCCAATTGCATTTAGTTTCCTAAATTTGCTGATTTTATTGTTTTTCTAACATTAGTAACATGTAACTTTTGCTTGTCGTAATAAGTAACCTCTAACTTGATTTTGAACATTCTGTATTTTGTGTTCTGTTTCAGAATAGAATATCTAAAATTTTCTAAGTGTTGACACTCTTTTTTAGTCAGAGTTTTCAACTTGTCCTTTTATTTGGTAAGACTTGCCAATTTGAAAAATGTCAAACAATCTTCGTAAGGCAAACACCAAATTGACTTAACCAGTTAGGTGGATCGATATTGTAACCATAACGGCTACAGCATTGTAAATATTACAACAGTTAAAACGTTTAACTGTTTTACAACCACCTATAGATACAACCCAGCCAGCAATAGCAAACGGGCCCCGTACGATTTTTATCTGGGCTTTTGGGACGGGATTTAGATGGGCGCTAGCTCTGGTGTCTAGATGGGTCCCGTATGGTTTAAAAATCACGCAAAATATTTCATCTGGTAATGAAATGGGCAAGATAATCTGGGATTTTGATGTGTTTCCCGTTTGGGGCCCATTTGGTATAAATTAAACTTCAATAAAATGCGTTAAGTATTGATTTGTAAATGCCTTAAGTATTGAATTGTAAATGGCGATTAAATAATAATAATAATAATTTAAAAAAGTTTTTTTTTTAATTAGTTTTTATTTTATATAGAATTTTATATAGTCTTTTTCATAAAGTTATATCAGACAACATTCACGTTTAATAAACTTTATGAAACAAGAAAACCCACACAATAAAATGTTTATATTTTGATTTCGATTATTATTTTACTTCCTTGTGGCATAAATTCTTAACAACATGAATCATGTTGCCAAGAATTTATTCCACAAGGAAGTTAAACAATCATCTAAATCAAAATATAACCTTTTTATTGTGTGGGTTTCCATAAATCATTCACATGAATGGCTTTTATTTTATAAAGGTTATTCAATAACATTTTGCCCTTATAATGTTAATGGAAAATGTTATTGAATCCTTTATAAGCAATAAAGGAAATTTTTTTTATATGAGTTTACAGTTCATATAAAATACAATTTAAATAAATATAAACATTGCATGTATATATAGATATATATTATATATATAAATAAGCATTATATATATAATATATATATATATATATATATATATAATATATATATATATATATATATATATATATATATATATATATATATATATATATATATATATATATATATATATATATATATATATATATATATATATATATATATATATATATATATATATATATATATATATATATATATATATATATATATATATATATATATATACTACTGTGATCAAAAAGTAAGGTGAATTTTTAATTTGAACTTCCCGTCTTATTCGAATCG